>WNLI01163774.1:0-14627 GCA_025802215.1 Wirenia argentea | reverse complement strand
TTATAAAATACTTTTGTTTTTTTTTACATAAACATTGATATCCGAATAACCAAAACAAAATCACAAAATTCAACAAATTTACTTGACCTAAAAATTGATTTTTAGCACTGCTAGAGTGGAAATAGGTAACGGGCATGTGTTTTTACTGGTAAAGTAGTATTTTTAAGCCATGATTAATCTGTAGCACCGTACCTTTTCGAATTCTTCTAACTAGCGAAATTAGCGAAAGTTTCTACCTAGCGAAAGTTTCCATAGATATACGTAATAATTTTTGGCTTCTGCAGAGTTTTCCATACACAGACAACACTAATATCAACCAAACAAGGCAATGGACAATGTTCCACTATATCCCGCATAAAGACCATGCACCACTGACACCGGCAATATCAACACTCACATCTCTAGATAGTAAATTAGTTCTTGAATATATTTCGTCTGAAATTCTGAATCTCATGATAATAGCAGTTGCAGTGGAATGACGGTTCTACTGTTATGTATTGATCATACCATATTCCATAGAGTGACACGTACACAGCAATGTGTGTTATCGCATCTATAGGCATGCAAACTCAACATTAACTGTCAAATGCTTTTAATAACTGTTAGAGTTACTATAGTTCCTTGCTATTATTGCGTATTATATTTAGAGAGAAATGGTGTCCAACCTAAATTCACAAAATAGAAGACGTGTTTATAATTGGTTTAAGATGATGAAGCAGACTTTGAGCACATTGGGCTTTGATTATCACTGGGAGACCCAAGTTGCTAATGTGTCATCAGCAATATTAATCGAACGTCTGAGAGATCAATTTATACAGAAATGGTATCAAGATGTTGCCAATTGCAATAAACTGTCTTTCTACAAATCAATTAAAACTTAATTCGGGCGCGAAAAATACCTGAGTAGTATAAAAGTCGAGTCTTGGAGACGTGCTGTAACGAAAACTCGATGTAGCGCTCATGTGTTAGATATTGAGGTAGGCAGATATTCAAATGTACCAGCAGACGAATTTGTAGCGACAATATTAAGGAAGGAACACGAACACAAACGTATGGCTAACTAGTTTATAAGCACAATACCTAACGGTTGTCAAACCTGACGTGATAACTACGGAAGTCAGTACCAAGAGGAAGGGTTAGTTAAGATGATCATTCAGGTAAAATATTATGGTAACGTATAGTTACTGGCGCGACCACTTTTCCTTTTACCTATCCTATTAGATACGATGCATATAGATATATATATATATATGTATAGTTTGCAATAGGCCTAGTCTACAAAGAATTCTAAAGTTAACACGGAATATTTACAAATGTATGCGTATGCTACATTAGGTGTAGGCTACATAATGTGGGTACATGCAGACAAGATCGAGGTTCATACAGTTCGTTTTGTATAGTTCATTGTTCATTGATTGTTCATTGTTCGTTCAATTGCTGGAAGCAGCATCAAAGGGTCTATATACACCACGATCAAATAATTAAGAGTTATATATGTGTAGAGGCTGACATAGTTCGTTTGGTATAGTTCGTTTCATTGACTGTTCATTGTTCTTTCAAATGTTCATTGTAGGAAACATCGGCAATATGGGTCTATGTATATATACAGTACGATCAAATTTCTAATTATGAAACTAAACTACGTTACAACATTGAACTAGGTTATACGCTAACAACTAGTATGCTACCGAGGCATATAACTATATACAAAACATACGAGGTGGGTTATATGTTGGCTTTACCAGCCTATACAAGGTCAGGCATGTATCGGTATGGGTTATGGATAGTTACATAAGTCAGGATAAGAGAACGGTGAATGTGACATTGGGAGTATTGGGTTGACATTCATTTAATTACGACAAACTTTGTTACGGGGAAATTGGTAAGATTGGTAAACGACCACAAACCATGCACAGCAGACAATTGGACATGTTAGTAGAGGACGAAGTCATTAAGATGGGAGGGAGGGTCAGTCTTTCTTGTAGAACGTCTCAATGGTTCATTTTGACGCGGGGCGTCAGGGGACGGGGGGTTTGGTAGACTATCGGTAGTAACTACATCGGCGGTATCTGGAGGTAGTTCGTGATCTGATAAGAGGGTTGGGGTGGAAATGACTGGTGGTTGTGATATTTCTACAGGGATTTGGGGGGACTGAGTCAAATCAGTGGTGGGGCTGGGAGGGTCTTCTTCGTCTTCAGGATAAGTGGTCTGGGATTGTGGATGAGAATGTGATGATACGCATTGGTTGGGGACGAGGTAGCATTCGTTAAGCTTGACGCGGTAAGACGTCGAACGCAGTTGCGCGCCGGTGAACTTTCTTATGTTGCACCAGGTGCCATCGATGGAAACTACTAAGTATCGATCTCGAGCACGGGTTTTGTCGCCGTCGCTTTTGACAAAGACTAAATCGCCTACGCATATAGCTGGCTGATCTGACATGCCACGACCGCGCGCCTTCGTTTTTTCGCTGTGTGGGTGATTACCTAAACGTGCTTCGTGTTGGTCGATTATAATTTTGCGATCATCTAGGGGTAGCTGTTTATTTGTGACCTGGTCGCGTTGGAACAGCATTTCGCGCGCTGACAGGCCCGAACCACGGATTCGCGTATTCAGATTAGCGGTGACTATTGCAAGTGTGAGTTGTGATATGGGACCGCCATTTGGGTTATTGCGTAGGATTTCATCGCCAAGCTCTCGCACGGCGTGTTCCGCTACTGGGTTCTTATTGACATTTTTTACGCGTCCGATTTCGATGCATATTCCAAGTTTAGTAAGGGTTTCGTCATTAACAAGTGAAGAGAAACCAGGGCTGGGATCAGTACGCACAGTGACAGGGGGACCGCCGATTGTGCGTATGTCGACGCATAGCTTGATAATACCTTCACGCAATGTAGCAGAGCGTTCGTCGTCGATCAAGCAACATGAAGTATAGGATGTGACGGTCTCACGGAGGATAAGGATACACTGTTTGTTGCGTTTCATGACGTCGGCAGCGAACGATATGCCGATGTGTTCTGGAGGATCTAATGAGGACTGTTCCACGAGTGAGTGTGGGATCTTAGACAGGGAGGAACAGGTATTACAGGAGGCAGTGAGGATTTCGACGGCATTATCTAAGTCGAGCGCATAAAAGTATCGGTCAAACAGCTGTTTTAGTTGGTATTTGCTGGGGTGATTGAATTTTATGTGCAACGCACAAAGTAAGCCATCCAATGCCTGGCGGGGAACAACGATGCATTCCCGAGTTGCCGTCATTGGTTCGTCTCGTCGTACGACTAATAGCCCATCGCGGGAAATGGTGGCAACTCTAACGTAGCGTTTGACATCCCGGGCGTCGGTAACCTTTTTGGTGGGTCTGGTACCCTGAGTTAAATGTGCGTGTGTTCTTCGGAGATCTTCGCACTCGTGTTGTGTCTCGAGCCACGCAGGTCTGCTTGCGAACGGTAGTCTAGTTCTCCCAGATAACACATCTTCCATCGACACAGTACGGATTACTGATTGATCTACCTCACTGATAAATGCGCATATTTGGCATGTAGGTTGGTCACAAGGAGGGGCATTCCGGCTTGCGAAATCCGACGGCAGATTCGCTGAGCCAGCTAAGTGTCGAACAGCGATCTGGTAACGGCTGGCTATGGACAAGAATGATGTGACTCTTGGGCTGGCGGAGAATTCGCCACGACACAATTTGTCATTCGCCTGAACACATGGCTTGCTATCAGTGAGAACACATGTCTGGTGCTTGGACTGTATAATGTAGGGACTGAAATGCTTTATCGCGGCAGCGATTGACAATGCTTCTATTTCACAAGGAAGCCAGGTGACCTGATGTTTAGGAAGTTGGGCGCTGAAGAATCCAGCGAGGAGTGGTTTTCCGTTGCGAGAGGCGTAGAGAGTGGCGCCGATACCGTTTAATTTGACGGAACCATCGGTGACGATCCATAGGTGATCGTCGGGGCGCGGAAGGGTGATTTTAGCATGTGATCCCAAAGCATTTTGGGCGTCGGTAAAGGACTTGCTCAGGTCGTCCGTCCAAACTATGCTTTGGTTGGAGTCTTTACCAGCGCATGTTTTGTCAAAAGGGGACATGAAGGAGGCACAACCTTTCACGACTCGGCTTAACATCTTATAAGCACCGACGAATGCACGCAAACCACGTGTGGTTTTAGGAGGGACACACGAGGCCAGTGTGGCAATGCGATGGGATGAAGCTGTAAGGGTTCCCTGGGACCATTGCCATCCAAGTATACCCGTAGACTTGGGGCAAATTTTGGTTTTGCCTGCGGACAGGCGGAGGTTAGCCTTGCGCAGTGCGTCCAAGACACGTCGCCAAGTATGTAGGAGGTGTTCTGGGGTATCACCACCACAGTAAAGATCGTCTGCTATCTTGGCAACGTAACCCTCTTGTATAAGATCGCCTAGTACGCGGCACATAAGCTCCTCGAGGGCGGTCTCGGATCCGGGCATACCCATGGCGGATCTGGCGTATACCCGGACACCTCGGAATGGAGTGGCCACTCCACAATACTTCATTGACTCTCTGGCCAGTGGTATCTGAAAAAATGATTTGGTCAGGTCAGTGACGGTTATAAATTTCCACGAGGCGATGGTTCGCAACGTGGAGTCGACATTCGGCATTAGGGATGGTTGGGGTTTGCTGTACCTCCCGATGTCACCGAATGCCGTCACAAGTCGTGAACCGCCGTTTGGTTTTTTAACGAGGAACGAGGGATTAAGATATTCGACGTTGATATCGGCGTCCTCGGGTCGTACAAATACGCCCAGTTCCTCTAATTCGTCGAATTTAGATTGGAGTTCAACTAACCTATCTCGGTTGTACAGGGGGAGCCTCCCCTTGCGCTGAGGGGGCTGTGTGGGGCCCATGTTCACCACGGCCTGTACATTGCCGAACTTACCATTGTAACCCGTAATGCAAGGGTTAAAAACTTCGTCGAAATCCTGCAGGGACTTGAGGAAGTCCGATTTAGTATGAGGGGTAAGTAGGTTATCCGGGTCTACAGAGACTGAGTCAGAGAAGGGGCCACAGGGGGTGTTTATATGAGGGGCTTTTGGGGCGAGATTTTGCTCGGGATCTACATGATGAGGGGCTATTATCGTGGGCCGTACATTACACAAGTGAGAGTTTTTGCGAATGTGGATGGGTTCTTCAAGGGGATTGGTTAGTCTGATTTTACCCCCAACTACATCTACGACATCTGGAGTAGGCCAGGGTTGACCAGAGTCTGTAGCCTTGATAGGGCTACTGTCCCATTTAGGCTCGATAACGACAGTCTCGTCGTCAAAATCAGGGGGTACTGATAGCTCTATAAATTCCCCAGGCCATATGGTGTAACTAGCTGGAGGAGAGCGTAGGAGCGCATGTGTTCGTCTTATGGCATGATAATTGTGAGGGGGAGGATTTTTTCCATACTCTACAACCACGAGACCTTTTATGACGATTTCATGTTTGGAGGGGCGCACAGCTATATCATTGGTAATCATGAAGGGGGTACCAGCCAATACATCAACATCTAAATCGGACACCACCAGAGCGTCAAGCGAAAGGTCGATATCGTCACGAGAAAGAGTGATGCGCGTTTCGCCTATGATGCTCATAGGAGTCACTCCGTCGGCCTGTAATGCGATGTGCGACGAACGGTCTATTTTAGCGCCAATGAGCTCGGCAACGGACGCACGCACCATGTTCGTTTCGGCGCCGCTATCTATGGTTATGCGCAGCGGGTGGTGTTCATAAAAGGCGAACATGTATGGGGATTGTTTGATGTTAACTCTGCGCTGGGCCGCATGTGTAGGGACAGGGTGTGTTTTTTCATCTAAATCGCATGCCTGCATAATGTGCATATCATCTACGTAATCATCACAATCACTCAGATATGGATCAATACCTGAAATTTGGCGGGCACGTGACATGAATTGGCGATCAGAGTTGGGTAGGTATTTACAAGTGCTAAGGAAATGTGAGAAGTCGCGTCTGCCTGATTGTTTACACAAGGGACATACTTTGGTAGCTGGACGTGTGTTACTTGTACTACCGTTGTGGTCACGCCCTATGTAAGGCCTACTTGTATGACTACGACTATTAGTGCTAGTACGCCTATCAAATCGATTGCTGTCGTACTGTTTGTTACTATAACCACTGTTTGTCGCTCTCATGATTTTAGTGGACTCAATACTGTTCAGTTCATCAAGGAGGGAATCAACCGCCTGCGAAATCTCTGGTTTGAGTGAGGCGATGGTTTGCGACCTTAATTCGGTGCCGTAGCGTTGTTTTACGAGTTTGGGGAGTTCCGGATGAATCAGCTTTAGCCACTGTAGTACAATAATGTTCTCGAGAGATGGTGTAAGCTCTTCGTCAACAGTTACGTTATCTCCATGGTGTTGTATGCTTGAGTCGGTTTTTAATAGATTGTCGTCGACGAAAGCCAACAACCTCTGAAATAAGTCTTCTGGGCGTTCGTCTGGTAAAAGTTTAATATCTACGAAGTCTAAAAAATTTGCCCCAGATGATTGGAACCCGTAATGTGCACGGATTGTCTGCCACACATTGCTCATTGAAGTACAGTTTTTTACAATTGCGTTGCGGGAGATGATGGGACAGAAGTTTGCTACTTGTCCCAGCATTAATTCGAGAGCGGTGACTTTTTGTTGAGCCGTCAGTGCATTCGCACCGGCGGTGTCTGGTGTCAAGCCACGAAGGGGGTCGGCGTGACTTTTTTTGGACCACGTACATCCGTCGACTAGGAAAGGAGCAAAATGCGTATCGAGTGAAAGAGTGTACGTGATGTTATCCTTCCAGGCCTCAAAGGACGACCTGGTCTCCACTTTGGTCAGGGACCACTGTTTGGGTGCACGAGAAGCCATGTTAATGAATGATACTGTTTATGTGCACGAGAAGAAATGTTATTACCGAATGTTACTTTTTACCAGGTGTACTTTTGTCTGTAACATGTGGTCGGGCGTAGTCGGGCGTGGTCGGGCACATTTCAGTAGGACCGGTAAATGTGACCAATGAAAATGATCGGGTAGCTGTCAATCTTCGGTAAAAAATATCCGGTAGTCTAATCACGCTTAGGCGGCCTAAACTAGGTCAACACTGTTTAACGATGAAAAATCGCTACGTCTGTATGTTTACTGTTCTGTGTCACTGTTATCTGACGAGGGTTCGAAACGGTGCCACCACGACAATATTAAGGAAGGAACACGAACACAAACGTATGGCTAACTAGTTTATAAGCACAATACCTAACGGTTGTCAAACCTGACGTGATAACTACGGAAGTCAGTACCAAGAGGAAGGGTTAGTTAAGATGATCATTCAGGTAAAATATTATGGTAACGTATAGTTACTGGCGTAGACTGTGTAATTTTGACTGTATAGAAAATGAATATCATTTTGCATTGGAATGACAGTTCTACAATTATGTATTGATCATACCCTCCATAGAGTGACACGTACACATCAGCAATGAATGTTATCGCATCTATAGGCATGCAAACTCAACATTAACTGTCAAACGCGTTTAATAACTAGTTTCTTGATATCGCCGGCGATGTTTTTCTCTTAATGAGTTGGGTATGTAGGCCTACATGTTGGTGTTAGCATCGATCTATCGAACCAAGAGTACACTAAATGTTAAAACTTTAAATGCACAGTACCTACTAGATCTGAAAGATGGCTTAAAGAGTAGTTTTTTGGGGAATAATTTTTGAGGGTATTTAGTCTTTTGTTGTGGTTAGGCGGAGACAATATTAATATGAACAACAATTTTTTATGACAAAAAATAATTGATAAATGTGCTTAATATTATTAGTAAAATTACATAGTAGAGCACATACAAAATATTCGCAGGAAACAACATTGCATGAATAGCATTCGATTTCGATACCATTGGCATCATACACCATGGACTAACACCAGCCCGAGTCCGTCAAAGTCAAAATTGACCACCTAGAGAATTTTCTGGTGGAAAGGTATAACTCAGGTGTAATTTTAGGCACGAAACAATACAATAATCCTATCTAAAAATCTATGACACTGTTACTTTAAATTCGTACAATACTTGAAACTTGACCAACGATCAACCCTGTAGTTAAGCTCCGAGCCACGGCGATTAGATCTACCAAACCAACATAAAATGCATGCTGGGACGAGAACATGGTAGACTTTCGTTGATTTCAAGACCAAAAACATAACAACGCAGTACGTACATATATGGATGCAATCAAGGAAACAAATACATGTCGAGGAGTACATAGTCCCATAAGGGCTACTCTCACGTCATCGTATATTATTACATGCCATATGTGTCACGTCTGCGTAAATATTACATAATATAAAACACGAGACAACAACGGAATGTACAGTGTGTAGTGTGTACTTTAGAGGTGTACCACCATATACAAGACAAACGCGCGAAAATGACAACGAAAACACAAGTAATTAACTTTTAACGCACGTACGTACGTAAGGCTACAACCGTTGGAATATGCACATGGCCCATCTCTCATATCGTCGTCCTTTGATGAAATGAGTCAGCAGCTTATACGAACTTGGCTACCGAGTGGGCTAGATGGGTGGACGTGATTCTAAGCTCTTCGGAGCTGCGGGATCCATTCTATGGATGGAGGAAGAAGCAGGAAGCAGCGGGGAGAGCCCCTGATCGGGCTAAATGGCGGACCATGGCCCGATTCGGCTCTCAATAAGGTTAACGATGATGACGATTATGGTGAGGATGAGCACTTCAGGTTGATGTCTGCTTCCTTTAGTAACGCCTCTGTTCTGGATACAGCTCACAAAATGCCGTCTGCATGGGTAATTCCCAACTCGCATTGCACTTCTTCATGAGAGTGACAATAAGCTGGTTGTGTGTCATTGGTTAGAATGGTTACGCGCTTCTCTGTCCTCCTAGCACGTGCCACAGATGATCACTGGTCAAGAGATCTGGACTGACCAATGTAGGACCTACTGAGTTTAAGTTTCAACACTGACCTAACGGTCGCGGTGGCGGTGGCCGAGTGGTCAAAGCACTAGACTACTCCAATATACGCGGCGTGGGATTGAATCTTGTTCACGTCGCTTTGTACATAAAACATATATATTGTAAATAAATTGTGTTACACTCATACATAGCACTACCACATATATAGTAGACTATAGTAGAGTTGTTAATCTGGGAATGTTAAGTGAAAGAAAACTAACGATTTTTTCATTCCACCAACCCAACTTGTAACTTTTATATATATAGTGTTGGCCCATTCACAAAAGGTTCATCCGGTCCGTACATCGGCTAGACTTATGACACACCTTGAACCTTAATTAGGCAATGTATAACCCATTCTCTCAGTTTTTCCTTTTGACAATGGCCAGAACCGTGATGATTTACGTTTATAACACTTCTCAGTAGTAGTGTGTGGTGGTGCTATAAGTTCGCATAAGAAACGAACGTGACGTAGGCCTACGTATATTCCGTCGTATAAGTATATGGTAATCCAACATTATACTTTTCCCTCCTGTGTATTATATGCACATATTTTTTGTAACAAATCTATTTTAATCTTCTTCCTGTATAGCGAGTCGACACCAAAATTAGCATTACCCTGCCTGGGGGACTACTGGGGTTAACGTGTGAACATGACGTCTAAGTTATGTGTCTGCTTTGATGATATATGCACGTACACCACGTTAAAGCGTCGGCAGTTTACGTGGGTATAACACGCGATAATATGTGACTGGGACATCATATTTCGTGAATGGAGGACGGAGGGTAACGAATTTATTGGCATGCGGCAGATCGCGGATGACAAATTATATGACAAATTGCATGAGTAAATGGGTGTAATTTACAGTATGAGTCGTAAATCGTGGTAATATACAGATATGGGGGTCATGGTTTTGTGTGACCGGGTACAACATCTTATTTTTACGATGACGATATTATGCACTAAAGTTTGACTAAACCCCAATGTTTTGAAGGTTAAAGGTTATAGCCAAACATTAAATCGGACTCATGTGACTACATTTAAAGGTGTACTGGTACAATTGGATGATAATCGTTTGAATGATGTTTAGCAACCGTTCTCGGTACCTCCCAATATCATAACGTCACTATACACTATACACTATACACTGTACAAGTCCATTGCCACACCACATATGCCTTCCACTACACATACACTCTCTCTCTCTCTCTCTCGCTCTCTCTCTCTCTCTCTCTCTCTCTATCTCTCTCTCTCTCTCTCTCTCTCTCTCCTGTAACGTGGCCGATGTAATTGAGATCAAAACACAATTTTACCTCGACAAACGTTTAATTCACTTATAGTACTCTATACTTATCAATTTAACATTCTTATTTCCATATTTAAAAATACTCTTATTTGCTCATAAATATATCAATATTAAATCATAATCAATCTATCAGTTCATCAATTTAAATTCAACCATCGCATTCAAGCTACAAATCACTAACTGTCTTACCGCTATATCATTATTGATGACATCATATTATGTTCTTCAGTTCATTGTTTAAAGGCATACATATACGATATATAATTGTAGCATAAATATTTACTCAAACCTATGACATACGGCCACACTCCCTCTCTCTCTCTTTCCTTCTTTTCATTGCTGCGCCTCAAAGGCGGTAGAAGTACCGATTCAGCACTCAGACCTGCTTTCAGTCTAAGTTGTGCATTATCATTATAATATTTAGACTAAACCACCGCTTACATTGAATTTTACACCACTGTGCTTCATTTAATACATATAATACAGCTAGTTGAAAATATAATGTTTATCTAAGTTGCATGATGCGTAACCTATAGATGAACTTGTAAAGCCTGAGCCTCAGGGGTTAAAAAGATGTGATATCCGTGAAGCTTTAAACATACTTTTGGTATAGACAGTACCAAGATAACCGTTCATATGAAAACACAGTGTCATTATTTTGTGTATATACTACACAATTTAGTCATAAGATATTATAGGTCATACAGGTATTTTACTTCCCTCTAGCCGCTTGACACTGTCAGTCAACATCCCCCTTATTAATCAATGCGTTTTACTTCAAAAACTTTTTCATGGAATTGTGTGTGGCTATGTTAGACGTTTGCGACAACCACTTCTATCTAAAAATTCACACTTTTCTAAATTTTTTATATAATTTTTAAATCGATGTTTATAGGGTTACAGTTGAGGATATGCATATGTATTATGGTTAGGGAGTGTTTGAGTTAGCAATGGAGACTTTTCAATTATGGATCACTTTAAGAAAAGCTGGTAATGGTAAAGGGTTGATTTTTAAAGAAGAAAAGTTGTGAGAAAAGAAAAGTTGTTATTTTAAAAGTGGTTGCAACGGGCGGCATCTTGTATTGATTTTTTTAAGCGGGTGGATTGGATATATTTTGAATATAATACAGTAACATATACTGATACAGTATAAGGAGAGAAAATAGAATGTAGGCCTATACATGCAAGAACTTTTCCATTTATCTTCAACGGTTACAACTTATTACAACTGTGTACATGTGCAGCCGCTGTAATGATTATATTATATTATATTATACATAGCATTGTAACGTTTCTTTATCAAGCGAGATATATTATAAATTATTGTACTTGTAAGTTGTAACCAATAAATTCAATTCAATTCAATATAATAATGCCTAAACGCGGATACGTTATTTCAACCCGGAGATGTTAATATGATGATTTTATTTTGATGTCATTGAATAGCCTAGTCTACATGATGATTGATCTACCACAACTTACTGTTCATGCGTGTCATTGTCACGATTGTTGGGGAAAATAGTCTTGTAAAATGTAAATCCTCTTATACAGTAATGTATATTATTAGACTATTTTAAGTATAAATATCGTAGGCAATCTTAGACAAATAATGTATCAAGTAAAGTATATCATAATATCGTTGTACGCGACTAATGATTAAGTAGTCTATTAACAGTGAACATTTCAGGCGTACATAATTTTATAGTCTAGCTGTATAGCGTAGTGATAGCTGACGCAAACATGCAACTATCTACCAATACCGCGATGATGGTAAAGACACTCCTGTTCGTTGCTGTATGTTACGTTGGCATGACACACGCATATCGCCGTCCCTCGGCGAAGCACTGTAGACTCACCGCCCGTACTTGGTGCCGTAGATACCACTACGCAACTTGCCGTAAACACGCGCTCGTCATCTGCCGTAAACACAAAAACAACACCCGTGCCTGTCGCGTAGCTTCGGCGGCAACCTGTTATAAATTCGTCTACCCAAGATGCGTCCGTACACGTTTCTCCGCCTGCTACATCTCGACGACACGCGCTTCCCCGACGCCACGCGCTTCCCCGACGCCACCCGCTTCCCCGACGCCACCCACAACACCTGCTTCCCCGACGCCACCCGTACCACCGCCCACCCCATACACGTGCCCCAAGAAACTGATATATCACTCAGATGACTCTTTGACGTGAGTTTTAATCTAATATATATATGTATTTGAAAAATAAAGACTCTGAGAAAATATACACATTACAAATAATAGGCCTATCTGTACAGGGTGTCCCAAAAAGCGGAACGGAACTTCATGAATAGACTGCTGCAGAAACGAATATCATGATGTACAATATTTCAAATTATGTAATGAAACATGCCTAATTTAAATTTCGATTAAAGCCATACTTGGATCGCTATAAAAACTTTTGATATGTTTCAGCTTATACCGCATCAGGGCATATGAATACAATAACATGTGCACTGTAAGACCTCGTTAAGGCACTATTGGAACATTTACCTATTTGGGGGGTGAGCGCACCCCCCCACCTAGCTCTGAAGCTGGAACTACTTTTTCGAAGTCTCCTCTCCAACTGCCAAGAGTCACATGATACCTTGAATGTCACATGATACCTTGAATGCCAGCGCGTTAATAGGTGACGTCGTATATTTGTGCCTACACAGTTATTATTTTTCTAAAGTTTTGTAAATTGTATTTTTTCATGATTTTTATTTTGTTTTCAAAAATAACTAGAAAAAGTAAGTTTTTATATGTTTGGTATGTGGGCATGATGTGTGCGAAGCCTTTATCGTCCCGTGTAGGCTACATACTAGTACATAGTGAATGGTAAGTTAGTGACAATAGTGATAAAAAATAAAGTTAGCCTGCGTTAGGTCTAAAGTAGTGTTTGGTAGGCCTATCTAAGATTGTGTGAATATTGAATGGTTCGCATGCTAAATATAATGACACAGTGTCTGGACAACGAATTCCTAGGTTCGATCATGGCATAAACTGGTGTGAATCATGCAGCTATGCTAGTAGGCTAACAGTATCACGAACATTTTGTGTATTCCCCGAGTAGGCCCTATGCGTGTAGTATTATTGGTACACAAACTGTGTCAGTTTTACCATGGTGTAGGCCTACCACGTAGCCTACCGTAGGACCTATAATAGAGACTTGCTTGCGTATAACTGGTAGGCCTATAGGCTACATTCATATCTCATACAATTCCACCAGCTAAGGACTGGTGATCGAGGCACTGGTCAGTCTGTCTGCAAAGTGGGAATTTGGATCGAATGTGTGTTAGTGCGTAGGCCATAGTCCTATTTGAGAATTGCAGCATGTTGGACTGGTATGTCACAGTCATGTGATTATCATTTGCGCCATTCGATAACTCAACTAGCTCTACATCGACTAATCCGACTATAGGCCTATAGTCTATAGAAGTAGTGTGGGTTATGCGTTTCTTTATCGACGAATTTATAATCCTAAGGTTGTAGGTTCGAACCTTGGTGGTAGGTTGGGAATTCAATCCTAATACATAATGTCTGTGGACAAGAGAGCCATATGTAGCCTAGTTTCAGTTCACTCACCAAGGTGACAAGTCATGGCAACTTGAGCTAACTGGAAGTTTTGTAAAGGGATATTCATGACTTATTACCTAAAGCCCCATGCATGAGTAGCCTAAGCATTGCATTGACCAACCATCTGAATCACCAATTTTCACATTGACCATAGTCTAGATAAATATTAATATCATTATCGACAGGTATGGCATACTCTCAGCTCTGTGAAGATTCTACTAAGGAGGAGTGCTGAAGAGTGTGATTGCCAAAGCTGCTCACAGTGCTCTGATAGTACAGGTATAGGCCTACGCGAATGAGAGTGCCACAGATTAAAAAGCCCAAATCATACTGTTTACCAGTAAAACATGCTTACCAGTCCAACAATGTAACATTCCAATTCATTCAAGGTCATGGACATGACTGTTATGGCTATAAAAAGGAATAATTTAAATTATTCTTACAAATGTGATTTTTTATTGGATTCAAACATGAAGTACACAAATGCATTATAAATACAAATGTCGGGACTATTGTGAAATTGAAAATGCGTGCTGTTCTTGCGATCACAGCATCACACTAATAAATGTTTACACCAGCAAGACACTCTAGGAGTCTGGGGTGCCGTTGGACTAATTGTTGGTTGAAATACTATGTAGGCTAACCCAATTTTAGTTTTTGGCATGAAGCTATAGTATGATCAGGTTTTAATCTCTGGCACTCTTCAATCACATAATATGTATAATACATTTTGATAGTAATTAACA
>WNLI01163664.1:0-14630 GCA_025802215.1 Wirenia argentea | reverse complement strand
TGAGTTGGTGGAGTCATTTAAATTTCAATAATGTGTATTTTCTTCATGGAACCTGCCCGAGAGTCACAACTCTAAACATTTTGTATCCACATTGCACTACACAATACACATTGCTATACATATATACATACGTCTGTACCGTACAGACTGTACGTAATGAATAAACCTATTTGGAATTGGAAGGCGTCAAGGTGGGCGAAAATAGATAGCCTACTCCAGTCTCTTTTGGATGGCCTATAGCCCTATACTACGAGAGTGGAACGGACGACCCTCAAGATATGCCTTAAAGTCCCGGTAATAGACAACACAACATGTATGAGCAATGGCATGCCACATGCCTACTATACTGTACTTGGTAGGTATTCGGTTACCTTGGCGAAATTTGATGTTTACAAAATAAAACCCGGGCAATAATTACACACAATCGACACTCAAGTCTCTGTGGTCACATTTTGTCATGAACGGCCATCCATCTATATCATACCTCTATTCCCTACTGATCAATTGAATCGTTATGCATTGAAGTTATTGAACATATTGAACAGTTGACAGTTAATTGACACCAGTGGTTCCACGCACTTTAGTTGGACTTAGAATCATTTATAACTTTTAGATTGATCAATATGTCAATGATTTAGAGTGCATGATATATTAACAATTAGGGGGATACCCAAGAGATATGTATATAACCAATGCACAATGACAACACTAATAATCGCATAGGCTACATACATTGCTGGACAAAAGTTTAATGTCCAGTGTCCACTCTCACATCAATAAAGGCAATAATACCTACAGGATGTGTTATAAATAGGTTTGTATACACATAATATTCGGCGTGAGTATAATAAATCAATGATATATGAAATGATTGAATACATCAGGGTAATATCATCACACTTTATTATAGACCTTTTCAAGAGGAGGCAGGTTATTAACGATCATTCACTATATAGGTAGCAATGTACACTTTGTGTGTTTTAGAAAATTCTCGAAAAAACAACAACAACAAAAACGTAGGACAAGCCTACTTAGCAATTATGTTACTATAGTGATATTACAAAAGTATGGGACATATCGCATATCTGTTAAATGACACAGCATATAAAACCCAAACTATGATTTTTGTTTAGTCATTGTGATGACCACATTTTCAGCTCACCCTGTCCAATCCATCTACAATGTGTATGTAACATGTGTATAGTACAGTATACAAAACACGTGCTTATTCACATGACGTGCTAGATGGTCAATGACACTATTATGGTTATTACAATTTTCATGATTTTTGAGCACGTTTTAAAGTTGTTGCTAATTTAGATAGAGCTAAGTCACATGACTATATGAATAATCTTGTGATATGACAATGTGTTGATAATATTGTACATTATAAAGCATCTTATCTATGAGTTTGTTTCCTATAATACACATAATCACATAATTATATCAGCTGTTTAGCGTGTGGTGACCAAAACATGTACATAGACATAGTGTCAAGGGCAAGGTTACTCAGATAATATAATTATCACTATATAATTTATTTATATAAGGTTTTTTGCACACAATCTTTTGCCATTGCACAGCCATTAGAACATAGTGTGAGATCAGAATACTGAAAAACAACCAATTAAGTGAAATAATATTTATTCATTTGAATTTCAACGATCATTGACTATGAATAACCTCTTAGAATGCTTAGCAATGAGGGCACTTTTAAAAGTAATATAATATTGCAATCACTATGTAAATTATTAACAGAAGTTTAAAGTCAGTAACAACTTTTTGACTCACCTGTACAATTATTCTCTTGTAAACTAAATTAAAGTTCAGTATGTAAATTTATACAGTAGATATTTCAATGAACCAAAAAACAAATACAAGCTTAGTGTCATTAATAATTAAAACTGTTTACATCTGTGTAGAATGCAGATGATGTCTTCCCTTAAAATGTCTAGTACAACTTCAAAAGTGTATGACACAATGATAAATCTTATTCACAATGGCCTGCCCACACCCCATGCCTTACACCATTGGTGCCGATAGGGTGGCTCGAGGACCAATCACAGCAAACAAACCATGAAGCCCTATTCCGGCTTGCGATGTCACCCATGTAAAAAGGAAAATTTCTGCATAGTCAAACAGTGCAATTAAGTTTTTGAAAACAATCATGTCTTCCCCCAACCCTATCTAGGACACATGTCATGCCTTCCCCCAACCCTATCTAGGACACATAGCATGCCTTCCTCCATCCACCGGTAGCTGAGCCCCCGTAATGAAGGACGCGGAGTCTGACGCTAAGAAGGCAATCGTGTACGCGACTTCATCTGGTTCACCTGGCCGGCCAAGGGCGTGTGTCGTTTTACATCTTGCCAAAAACTGAAATTATTTATTAATTTTTTTATGGAGACTGAATTAAATAGGCCTAGTTGCAAAGCAAAACAAAGCTACATTATTGATATGTCACTCAGACTGACAGTATTATTAGATTCCACAAGACATACAGTGTAACTATTGCTTTCAAAGCAGTGTTCTGTATGGACATCCTTGAATGGCGAAGTACTTGACCGTATGCCTTCATACTCCCGCATAGTCCCCGTTTCCATTACCATACCACCTCTTAATTTTTTGTTTCCCGTCTCATGGTTTTTGATGTGGATAGCTTGTGATACATCCCATCTTTGGGATCCAATGTCTAAGTATTATAGGCCTATGATAAAGGAGTGATAAAGTGATTATGTGGACTCTATGACTGACTCATTGTCAAAGGATTTTTAGTTATTACATCGAAAGGAAGCAAAGATTATAATATGAAATCTCATGGACACGTGCCTCCAAGTATCAGCGACAAATAACTAATACAGTCTGGATCGTGGAAAGGATCGTGGAATGTCCTAACAATCACACATCTGCGATGACGTTATTATGGGATAAAATTAGCACCGTGGTAGAGTGCTCATATTGAGACCTCTGGTTTCCGGGTTCAGCAGAGTTTGGATAAGGAACTCCCCCTTCTAGCCTGCACCAGTTCAGTGGGGACAGAGTAGCTTTCGTAGAAAAATCCTGAAGGCTTCTTCCCGCTGTCTGAATCATGGAAGAAAATCCTGCACACATTTGGTGTTTTTTTTCTGGGTACTTATGTTTCCAAACCATCCACCTTAGGCCACATACAACCACAGCTGTCTGTCAGTTTACCTGAGTAGGGGTGTCCACGGGACGCTGCACCTGTACGACAGACTACGGATTCTTTCCTGATAAAATCAAAATAAATATTTGATGAACTCACTGTCTCATACTGAGCCTTGTCCATCCCTGCCTGGATGTGCATGTTGGTCTTTACTACACCTGGGCTGCAACATACAACAGTAACTGAATACAACAATCTGTGCATGGATCTACAATTATACGCAACAGTTCTGGCCTGATGTTTTTTGTTTCTCCCTAACCTGGGTTGGAGAATGCAATGGTTGAATGCATTGCTGGTTATTAGAAATGTTTTTACATCAACTATAGGGTGGTTTTCCTGTAAGGGTTCCCAGATTATTTTGGTTTACCAAACATCTCTTGTGAGAAGGAAAATTTGCTAAAACCCAGGGGAAGGTACCTCGGTATGGGTGGCGGGGTGATAACCTCACATGGCACTCCTTTCCTCCACTAGTTAGTATGCTATGTCGGGTTAATACTGTTTGAGGGAGTTAGACGTTTGGTCTATGGCTAGACCCCCCTCATCGGAAGCGGCATCGGGAAATACAGTCGGCTTTAGAATGATGGTATCCCGTATTCACCCACACACCGAACAATAGTATTGCATAAACGAAATAACAATCTTATACTCACTTGACACTGTTGACTCGAACCTGCTTAGGAGCAAGATCTGAAATAATAGACAGAAAGTGATTTACATTATGTACATTAGAAGAATATGCGCTCCTAGCATCATAATATTTTACAAAAACAGACAATATAATGATGATTAACATAGCCTAAATCATGCAATTATAAACAAATTGTTCTTCAAGGAAGGAGCTATGGAAATCCTACATGGCGAGTGGCGATATTAATAGCATGCATGTTATGCGTGCCACAAGGTTAAAATAAGAGTGCAAATTTTAACGATGGCACATTTATTTCACAAAATTCAGCATAATGTACTCTCCTATTAAAAAGTGTGACATTTATATGCCGCATTTTTGGACCTCGCGATCCGCCAAATGTCTGTCTTACATGATGACCATGCGAGGGTAGACGTGAGCAGGGCTTCGAATGAACTATTGATCCCTTTACAATGTATAATTATTATATAATAATTATATGCACGGCCTATGAACAACCCGTGTTTATGTACGGATCCGTAGGCTACGAATTTTACAGGCTTGGTAAACTGAGGCTAGGGAAACGTGCTCTCACCCAGGGAACACCGAGAAAAAATCCAATTGATAATGCGCTGGCCGGGGGTCGAACCCGCAACCTTTGGATTACAAATCCAACGCTCTACCAACAGCTATCCCCGCCGGATATTATATATAGACTCTTAGGTTTTCGTATATACAAGTTGTCAAACCCTCATCATGAACTTGGCGTTATATTTAATTTAAACAACTGGCATTTAATGCACCATATAAAGACACAATGCATCGTGTTGTTGAAGACAAATACTAAACAAGCATTCACTGAACTATGACATACTAAACGACATAAGGCCACACAATATGACGGGTCATCTGGTCAAGGTCAAACAGTACACTGACTAAACTATGACATACTACCTGACCGAAGGCCACACAATGTCTCATCTGGTCGCGGTCAAACTGTACACAAGCACTGACTGAACTATTATGACATACTAACTGATCTAAGGACACACACCGGCTCATCTGGTCGAGGTCAAATACTACACAAGCACTGACTGAACTATTACATATTTACTAACCTAAGGCAACACACCGAGTCATCTGATCGACAGCACTCTTGGACATACAGTACGCCAGCACTCCACTGAACTGTAATATACGCAGACATTTTTACACGATCATTTTATGGCCCATTATGCCAGGGACAGCTCCAGGAAGACACAATGGGTAAATCCGAAGCGGAATCCCCTCACAATGTATCGGTTCATGGGAGGCGATACAGATTAATGGCTCACCACTAAGTCTTGGGCATGTCTTCTGGCCATGTTCACTTAGATAGAAAATTAAGTATGCCATCCCGGCGTGATCCCGCACAGCATTAGTTGGGGAGAAAAGCTATGCGATATATAAGGACACACTGGCACACATCAACACCCCCAAAAGTACAGTGTATTAATATGGCGTGTTACTTTACTTCATAACATTTACTACATAAGGAGACTTGCAAAAGTCGAGAAGTACATACAGTAATTTCATAGATTATACAGAGTACAGACTGTTTCACAAATATGTGTCTAATGCTTATAATAGAATTCATTTTATAATAGGGACACATCGAAGTACACAAATGAATTGCTATTCATTCATAAAAAGATTGTCACGATCTTTACATGTATACAGATTTCGGGTTTAAATACGTTGGTATGTACCTTTTATAAATGAATCATATTATATGAGTCAATTAGATTCATATTTGGGAAACAGACTGTATAAACTCACCGCTCTCATTCCATTAACACTGGATACATTGACAATGTTGCCTTTAGTTTTGACGAGGTGTGGTACAGCTAGCATGGTTAACTGGTAAATCGATCTGTAAAATATCGGGTACGGAAAAGTCTCTACATTTGTTAGTTTTCTTGAATTCCGTTCGGTATTATAGATTTTAATTTTTACATTATGAATTTGCTAAAACTCGAAATCTTCCATCTCATAAATGAATAAAATGATTAAAGTGTTACTGTACCTTCATAGTATACTTTGTATGTACAATGGTACACACTAGTACATACAGCTAAGCCTAAAAACTAGCCTCATACATTCACGGTATACCCTATATTGTCGTATATCTTTTGGATTTCTGCATATCCCGATGAACAACCTGAATCGTAGCAAATGTACCACATGGAATGTTATGAAAAGGTTTGTTCTTGCAGACGGCCAAGTCGGCCATGTCCACACGGCCATTGATGTGTGACAAGTATGCAGTTCAACAAAAAATGATTTGATTCTACTATAGATCTCCATCATGTATTGGCTTTGATAGCCTTTCTTGCACCATTGAACGTTATATACTGGTCAAAAAAAAAAACGCGCCACCGAAAACAAATATAATATTGAAAGTGGCGCGTTTCTTTTTTTGACCAGTATATTGTCTTGTTGCTGTGACAGAGAAAATTAATTATGGACATACAATTTACTGATACCACTAGATGAGACATACCTGACATTGATGTTGAAAACATTATCATACTGCTGCAATGTTGTAGTTTCTATTGATCCTGTCTCCAGGATTCCTGCATTATTCACCTGCAAAATCATTCTTACTGTCAA
Source organism: Wirenia argentea (assembly GCA_025802215.1). Lineage (NCBI taxonomy): Eukaryota > Metazoa > Mollusca > Solenogastres > Pholidoskepia > Gymnomeniidae > Wirenia > Wirenia argentea. The sequence goes on along the minus strand of WNLI01163664.1, from coordinate 8,169 downwards.
ATTTCTTTCTACATTAAACAGTTGAAGAATTATCAGACACTGTGAAATTGTGTGAATCTGTGATTATAATATTTTGACACACCTAGCATGAATAGTTCGAGAAGGAAAACTTGGGGTCACTCGGCGAGGGTGATGTCCCTCGTTAAGGGTGGGGTAAGTCAGCAGGCATTCCTTCCCTTCGCTAGTGTCGTCAGTATGCAGCGTCGCGTCAGGTTAATATTGTATGATAGAGCGAGAAGTTTGGTCAATGGCTAGAAATTGGCAAAAAAAATTTAATTAACATCATTCTTCATGCCTTGAGGATTCAGCTTGAGCCATGTCTGCTAAATTAGTACGACTAGTACGTATGTAACAAGATAGGTTACAACTTACAACTATTACACATTAAGTATTATTTAATCTGCAATAAAATTGGATATAAATTATAAAATTAATACATAATGCTGCCCCTTAAACATAATGTGATAATAGTTGTACTAACAAGTATGTCAAGGCGACCGAAGTGTGAGATGGATGCATCAACCAGCTTTTGTACATCCTCCTCCTTTGTCATGTCACACACATAACTAAACACCTGAAACATTTGCCACATGTGTATTATGTAGTGTATTATACATCAGCATCAGTAAACTGTTACACCTTTCTTTTCTGTAAACGGCCCATAGATGGTCTGGATTACCTTGCCCTTTTGAGGTTCAGACGGATCGTTCTCTTTTTAGGGAGTTTTTGACCATCTCATGTTGATGATCGTAATCCGTGAATTTTGACCACTTGTGGTCCGAAGTGGTTTGCTGGGGCATAAATTAGCTAAGCTAGATACACACCTCGAAAAACACACACAAATAGTGAAATACACACTACGCCACTAGGCGCAAGGCTCACGAAGTCATCATGGCCTGCCAAGTTACCCGATCGTGTGCTCTTACTAAACTAACACTTAGTTTTATTGCTGCCTCCTCCATAGAATGGATTATGCAGCTCTGTAGAATCCGGCATCCCCTAGTATCACATGACCTACCTGGTTTGAGGACAGCCACAGCTGTGTAATGCAGTTCCTTGCTCATCCGCAACACATTATCCACAACGTAAATTAAGTAGAAGCTTTATTACCACGGCAAAAAGGTTGCAGGCCGCAGGCAGACCAGTCTGCATTCTCCCTCCCGTATGCATCTCCCCGTGTGTGTCCATCCCGTGTGCATCTCCCCCGTGTGTGTCCATCCCGTGTGCATCTCCCCCGTGTGTGTCCAACCCGTATCCATATCTCCCATGTGTGTCCCTCCCGTATGCATCTCTCTCGTATGTGTCCCTCCCGTATGCATCTCCCCATGTGTGTTCATCCCGTGTGCATCCCCCCGTGTGTCTCCCCCACCCCCCGTGTGTATCTCTCCCGTGTGTGTCCATCCCGCGTGCATATCTCCCGTGTGCATCTCGACCGTGGGCATCTATCCCGTCTGCATATCCCGTATGTGTCCCTCCCGTATGCATTTCTCCCGTATGTGTCCCTCCCATATCCATATGTCCCGTGTGTGTCCCTCCCATATGCATTTCTCCTGGATGTGACCCTCCCGTGTGCATCTCTCCCGTGCATTTCTCCCATGGTACAGTATGCCCCTCTCGTATGCATCTCTCGAACGTGCGTCTCTTCCATACGCATCTCTGTGTGTGTCCCCCGTGGGTATCTTTTCCTTGTATGTTCCCCTGTCTGCACTGTGCATATCTCCCATGTGTGTCCCTTCCGTATGCTTCTCTCCCGTGAGTGCACCTCCCGTGTGCATCTCTCCCGCGTGTGTCCCTCCCGTATATCTCTCGTGTGTATCACTTCCATGTGCATATCTCCCGTGCACATGTCCCTCTCCCGTGCCTATAGCGGGTCGTATGCCTAACGCATTGTGTGCCTGGCGCCGAGGCGGGGTTTGTTCGTAATACCTGGTGATGTATGCATGACGGGTGTGTACGGAGGAGGGTGTGTGCCTAGCGGGGTGTGTTCCTGGTGGGGTGTGGTGTCTGACGTGGTGTGTGCCAGATGGGGTGTGTGCCTGACGGGTAGGCGTGGGGTGTATGCCTGACGTGGTGAGTGCTAGACGGGGTTTGTGCTTGGCGGGGTATGTGCCTGACCGGGTATGAGCCAGATGGGTGTGTGCATGACGAGGTGTGTGCCTTACGCGGTATGTGCCTGGCGGGGTATGTGCCTGGCGGTTTGTATGTTTGACAGGGAATGTGCCTGACGGGGTGTGTGGCTGACGAAGTGTGTGCCTGACGCGCTGTATAGGCATAGCAGACTAGCAGCCTAGCAGGACGTGACATGCACGGTCTCACAAACCGTAGTACAATGCCTAGGCTAATTGAGCGAATTTCATCCTAATTACAGTATATATGGCCTTATACGAAACCATCTAATGTAGCCTAAAACTCATTGAAACAGATTGGAGAGATCGAGTAGCCTACTATTAGCCTACTATTATAGTGTGTACGCTGTACACTGTAGACACTATAGATAGTAGGCACTCTCTATCGGTCGGATTCGGTCCACTCAACTGCATTGTACAGTTTGTACTGTTTGTACAGTTTTGAACTGAGACGCTGTACGCTATCGATGCTCCCGGACATGTACGTTTATGTGTGTATACTATACTAAGCAAAAATAGAAAAATGCATCTTGTTATTATTGGCATTATATTTTGGTGTTATTATATTACGTCATCAATTATTGTGACTATCACATCTGGTTGATATTCTGCTTCCTTGTACCACATATGCCGTGGATACAGCTCCTAATGCACCGCCGCCACCAGAATTAATCAGTTTTGGGATAATTTTTAAATGGATACCCCCCCCCCCCACACTCCACCATGGGCGTGTCAATCAGCTGGTTGTGTGTCATTGGTTGCACCCATCTCCATCATAATATATAATGGCGTTCAATATCACAGCCGCAAACATGTCCGAGTGGGGAGAGAGTGTTACATGTGGGTAATTATGTCAAAACTACCAGGAAACAAATCAATATTCAACAATTGTGAATAGTAAGCATGAAATAAACAACAAAAATCCGCTCAATTTACCATGCGGGTGACTGTTTGATATATCAATTTCAAATGACTGCTATTGAATACTTTTGCAACGGTCATTTACAGTGTGGGTGTACATATGTTTTACACCCGAATATAGATCATCTATATTTTATCTTGAAATGCTCAACCATTGACTATGAAAGAAAATGAAAATGATAAACACCAAGAAAAAAATCACAAATTTCCGTAAATTTGGTAAAACAATTTTTTTTGGCGTATTGAAGACTTTTGCAAGCCACTATTATTAGGGAAAAGGGACGTTAAATGTGTATTAGTAGTAGGTAGCTAGAATCTATAGGAATGCATGGTTTCATCGTCTGCATCCAGTTTAGATGCCCGATTTGCGCCCATCTTCACAATGACCCAGGGTTGTGATTGATGGTCGTGTGGTTTAGACGATTGTTTTTACCAAACAGTCGTACAATGTTAAATGGTAAATTCAACACCGTGTCTACATGATGATAGCAGATACTAACCGGCAAACTTGCCAGATACATCATTGACATTGTCAGTGGTATCTAATGATACGATTTGGCAAAACACCGCAACAAGTCGGACAATCTCGACATGACCCCAATATCGCAATTACTCAGTATCCGTATATCCATATGTTTGACAGACATGCGATGCCGACCTGGGTGGACATTCATTATAGACCGTTGTTATAAGGCGTTTCCATGTACGAAGTGTAATGGCAATGAAGCAGCGAAGCTCTGTAAGGCTGAGGAAGCTACACACACACGTATAAAAAGCACATATCACAGCAAGGCAATTGTAGATGGGTTGGTGGAAGGACGACTTCCACCTGTATACATCGACATTGATTACAGCAAAGTTAGCAAGACATGGGAGAATAGATATACTGCGAATGTAAAACTGGGTTACTGCAACTTGGAAAACGGTAAGTATTCTACACAATCACGTGATTCTGGGAGACGAACTGTGCGCACTTTCATACTGTAATCTGTTCCTGTTGCCATGCAGGAATTTCGCAAATTATTATATTTGCCGCTGTTTTCGAACGATGGTTATACGTAACCTTGCAAAATCCGGGGGTTTTCCATGCTTTCCATCCGTGATTTGCGAGATTCCTGCATGGCAAAATTCTGAAAGTACAGACACATTTATTTTCATTTATCTAGCAAAAACATGCACACTGTAACCTAAAGGAGTGTTAAGCCTACTGTATTATACAGACTAGCGCATAACAGTACGTACAATGTTCGGACAAAATTACAATACCAACTATAAGGTTTGTCTATGGGGCTATTTCAACTTATTTGAGAACGCTACAAGTTATAATACCATTAATTGTTGTTGTTGTTGTTGTTGTTGTATAGCGTTTTATTCGAATACGAATATGAGGTCTAAGACCGAACACACAATAATTGCTGTAAATTAAAAATTTAAATACACGTATACTATATATATTATATCATTATACACAATGTATATCACTTAACAATTTAATGATAAATTTTGAGCAAATTCATTTGAGAATACTACTGGCGTAGTGTCCTGATGACAAGAGAGGCTACTTTTGCTTAGTGGCGAACAGGATTTTTTCGAGTTTAGTCAGGGCTATCGCGTCGAGAGTTTGGAAGTCTGTGTATACCCACGTACAAGATGCAAGGTGATTGCGTGTGAGAGGCGCACTAAGGCCACACAATCTACACTTACAACTTGTGTCGAGATGAAAACAGCAACGTTTTCCACACCAGAGGGAGTGGAAGGCGGTTCCCAACCATCTCCCCCAGACCTTCCTATGAGGTCCCACAAGATTCACGGCAGGAGAAGGGACCAGGGTGTCTGAGCACAAGGAAGGCATGGGTGTGTTCTCGCAGAGGTGGGATTTTAAGAGAGGACCAGCAGCAAGCCACCCAGAAGCTTCTAGGATATGTGAAGAAGATGCATATTTAGATATTCCCCACCAAGATTTGAGAAGCCGTGTCTGTACATTAGTGAGGAAATCGAAATCTTTCTCGGCCATACCATTAGAGAACGAGGAGATGCCATATGTGGCAGAAGGGACAACAACTGAGGTGAAAAGACGTTCAAGAGAAGAGATGGACATACGGTGTAACGGCATATTAATGGCCATTCTTGCGCACGCAGAAATGCCTTTCTTCTGCAAGTGCTCAAGATGGCCACTGGAGCCGCCCTTTGTCATCAGCACAACGCCTAGATACGTGAAATTAGGAACGAACTCTAGCGCATTCTCCTTGTACAATATGATGTCATTGTTACATAGCGGCCCACCCCGTCGAAATTTAACAATCTTGGATTTGGCTGTGTTTACAGTTAGTAGATTGGTGGAACAATATGAATCAAGAGCATTGAGAGCAGCTTGAAGAGAAGTAGCCTGCCTGGCACAGATTGCTAGGTCGTCGGCATACAAGAGTGTGTCACAGGCAGCAGCTACTTCTATACAAGACGGCAGGTCAAATGTATAGAGGATGTACAGAAGCGGTGAGAGGCATTCCCCCTGGGCAAGGCCTACATTCTGGGGTACCTGCTCACTTAAAGCACCATTTGACAGTATTTCGATGTAATTAACAGATATAATGGACCATACAGCTCTAATGATTCTAGATGACAAGCCCATGCTGCATAGTTTCCGCAGCAGAAGGGACCGGTCGATGCTATCGAAGGCTTTCTTGAAGTCAATAAATGCCACATACAGAGGTGTTTTAGGCGTGGCAAGGGCCTCTTGGATAAGGGAATTTAGCTCATCGATAGCACTACCGGTCGACTTACCGCTGCGGAAACCATGCTGCTGGGGCGGCAACAGTTGCTGTCCTTCGGCCCAAGACAGAATACGACGGTTAAGAATGTATGTGTAGCACTTAAGGGCACACGATAACAACGCCACACCTCTATAGGAGTCAGGGACTGTTAACAGACCCTTACCCTTATAGATCGGCAGCAGATAGCTACATAGCCAGGCCGTGGGACAGCAACCATTCATGAAACAATAGTTCACAATATATTGTAGAGGTAGCACAAATATATCTTCACAGTCCTTTAGCACGTCAAATGTTAGGCCATCAGGGCCTGCCGCTTTACCGGCCTTACCATGTCTAATCGCAGCTAGTATTTCACTAGCGGAAATCTCACTGTCTAGAATGTTATCAACTGTATCGGACAAAATTGGGAGTTCAGGAGGGGTGTCGGAATGCAATATCCCCGAAAAATGTTCAAACCAAACATCCGGGGGTACTTGAACGGACGCAGCCCCAATGTTTCGTGATTTCCAGAGTCCCCAAAAGTCTGAAACACTGGCCTCCGCCTTCGTGATCTGATCGCCGATCACCTTATTATCGAACGCTAACTTTTTCCTTCGTTTCAACTGTTGAAAGTCTCTAGTCAGTTCTGAATGCCGCTTCGACGCACTCACTGTGGGATCGCGACGAAACTTACGATATGATTTTCGCACCTCACGTTTCAGTTCATGACATTCAGCGTCAAACCAACGTATAGATTTTCTTACTCGTTTCTCAGTCTGCGCTATTTTAACTCCATCGTTAATATAACTAACGGCAGCAGAAATGTTAACTGATGGATCGTCATCTCTTCCCAGGATATCACTAACCCCCTCAGCGGTTATCACATCGCTTAAAACTGTTCGATCAACTTTACGTATCGATTGTGTACGCGTTTTGAATGAGCCACATGATACACTGAATTGTATGTCAATGTGTTGATGCTTAGCCTCCAATGAAGGCTTGACAGTAACTTGAAAGTCCGATTCATGCGCAGTGTCAACAAAAATTAAGTCTACTACAGACGGGCCTTGAGGCGAAATGTATGTTATCACGTTAGAGTCACTGAGGCACACAAACCCAGAGTCACTGAGTGATCGCCGTAGATCTAGACCACGCGTACCGTCGTCTAGCCTGCAGTTGAAGTCTCCGGCGATTATTATGGGAATGTCCGGCGGTTTGAGTTGTGCCGCGTCGATAATTTCGGTGAAGATATCGTCAACAGGTGTCCCTGGGGAAAAGTAGCAACACATCAAACACACTGAGGATGTTTTCACAAATACTATCTTGTCATTCGCGAAGATTATACTTGCCTTCCATTTTTTCCCAGAGTCCAAACCGATAACTATTCCCCCATACGGCCGTCCCCTTTCCCCAATTTTAGCAGGTTTGTTGTACCAGAACCTATCGTCAGAGATCTTTTCAGATCTAAACATCGTCTCTGCAAACATAATCACGCTGTACTCATCGAACGAGTGTGACGAAAAATTCAGCCTGTTTTCCATTCCCTCAATGTTCCAAAATAGAATTTTACACTGATCAGTGGAGTCAGTATTGGCCAATGCCAAGGTATCAGAGTTTATAATGTTATTAGGAAGTTCCGCAAAGAGCGCCTTACTTTGCATAATCGCGAATCGCTTACACTTTAGTTTATGTTTATGTAGCCAAACCTTGGACTTGTACGGACGTTTACAACCGTGGCAGTGGTGCATGGACGACTTTTTGGTGCGCCGTCTTCTCCCGTACTTTCGTTTCTTGGGTTTACTTGACGCTGGTAGGATACCGATGTTTGTTATCTCCCTTGGCGATCGGACTGTCTCTTTCGGTGGATTCTGCAGAATTCCGAACTCTGTCATCAGCAGGAGTGTTGCCAAAGCGGGGATACACGTATACTTGTTCATTTTTAACAAATCGCAACGATCGTAGGTGTGTGTTAAAATCGCACTCGGCAAAAAATTGCTGAAATTCACGCCGGTGCCTACAAAACGACAATCCACCGTGGCGGCCATCTTGCAATACATTCTAACATTCTAGAACTAGAAATGAAAATGCAACGTTTGTATGGTATTTTTTATGAGCGCAGATCTCCGTAGCAGTTCATATTGTGCTACGCAGGATAGTCGGGAATAAGCTTGGAATAGCTCAGTCAGTTAAAGCGCTGGATTGTCATTCATTTGGTACCCAGGATTATGGGTTTGAATCTCGGACTTTATCTGAAAATTGATTTGAGTGACTTCTCGGTGTTCTGTGAGTGAAAACACCCTCATTATACTCAAAATTTGTACGATTACCTTCGCAGGTGGATATATATTTTAGGGAGTAAGGCTGTGCTACTC
>WNLI01163553.1:0-14632 GCA_025802215.1 Wirenia argentea | reverse complement strand
GAGATTTTTAATATTTTAAACACATGACATGTATCATGTGTAAAATATTAGACACATAACATGTATTATTTGTGGTTTCAACACATAACATGTTGCTAGTTTTTACAGTGTAGATTAGACATAGTTGATATTTCAATAAATTAAAGAAAACGTACGTTTTCAATTTTAAATGACATTGTACTGAATGGGTTATTGGTAGGCTATGTCTAGTGTTTATATCATTTACAAAGTTATTATAAACTCAACACATAAACTTTAGGAAAATCATACACAAAATTAAGTCGACAGTTTCTACCATCATGGACGACGATATATGAAGACTGCCAGATTTCCCGACCAGCGATTTTCAGGAACCGTGACGTGGGGCCTACCAACTATCTCACGCCTGGTCTACTCTGTTTCCCGCCTAAATCGCTGGTCGCGAAATCTGGCAGTCTTGATAACGATGGTCGTACATGATGGTCGAAACTGTCGACTCAATTTTAGGTATAGGCCTATGATTTTCCAAGTTTATGTGTTGAGTACATTTATAAGAACTAAGAATTATTACGTTACCAACACAATGAATCTCTTCTCAATTATTATATTTGTTTATTATACGTAGCTAGATATACAAGTACACTCCATTAATGTATAGTGATAACGCTATAACTAAAATAACCAGCGTGAGCGAGCAGCTTCTTGACCCCAGGCAACAATCGCCCCACCTCTGCCACCACTTGCCACAGCATTGTGACGTCACGTCTGTCCCCGGCTGATCGTCCCCACGACGGAATTCCTTTATCATTCTGCATGTACATTGATCCGGTCGGACCCGAGTCCAGACTACTCGCATTGTGTGTACCGAATGTATCACCTAATCCGTGATAAACGTTAGCATGGAACGGATCAACTTTGTAACGTTTACGGCCAAATTTGGATTTTCCGTGGTTAGATTTTTGCGACGAGTCGGTGTGATGACGGCGGTTCCTGATTCGTAAAGCGGACGGTCGCGGGTTGAATGTTTGAGCGGGTTGAATCCCAGATTTTTCTATCGCTTTTTTGATTGATTCTGCGGATTTGTTCTGATTTCGGTCGATTTTCTCGACGAGGTCAAGCACGTACGGCATCCACCCCGTGTTCCGCGATATCCCCTCAGCAATGATCAGCGTGGCGTGAGAAGAGTTGTATAGTTTGTCGTACTGCTGCTTACTCCATTGGTTGTTGGATTTCGGAGGGATGTGGTTACTCCTAAAATTGTGGACACTGCCTAGTTTACTGGTTACCGAATTCAGATCTACGACGGCGGTCTTTAGTGCATCGATCGACATCCGATTCACCCGAGTGAAAGTCCCCATCGTATTCGATACGTTATTTCGCGTTTCTGCGAGTTCTCTCGAGAGCTTTTTCATCTGGTCGACTTTGTTGATGTCCAGAAGGTTATTTGACGCAATCGCAGTATCTAACTTCGAAAGACCCGCCGATGAAAGCGATTCCAGAGCGCGGAGAGATTTGGCAAGAACATAGATATCAGTGTTCATTTGTTCGTGGTGCGCGTCGTTTACCCGCAGCGTGGATATCAGTTCGTCAATCTTACTCAAAGCAACATCGGCTTTAGATATCACAATGTTCTGGTTGTTTCTGAAAGCATCAACGGATGATTTTACCAAATCAAAATTGTCGGACGAAATCTGGTTTAATCCGAGCAATGTGCGTAGGGTGTTGCTTTGGTTCTGTTGATATCGAACCGCCTTTTCATCTAGCATCACGATTGTGCTGAACATATCGAATAATGCGCGTGTCATGTTGTATTGCTCGATACCGTGAACATCGTCGATTTTCGTTTTGCTTGTTGCGGCTCGCGAAACTAATGACATATTTTCCACCTTGTCTTCTAAACTAGAGAATCTATTGTTGATAAAATCCTTCACTGATTTCGCGGTTTCGTTGTAAAATCCATCGATGGCTTTGACGTTTTGAAGAATGGTGGATATATTTTCCAGCTTGTATTTTAAACCAGATAATTTTCCGTCAATATAATTCGTGATTGACCCCATCGTTTCAGCGTGAATTTCTCTTGTTCCTTTATTATTGTGTACAATTAAGGATATGTTCTCAATTTTATCCTCTAAACCAGCTAGTCTTTCGTTGATAAAGTCCTTCATTGTGTCCAATGTTTCGGATTGCAATGTTTCCATGGTTTCATAAACTGTTCTCTGTACAAGTATTGAAGAAGGATCGTCAGACTGCATAGTTTCATATTGAATTCGTTCATGTTGCACAGTTTCATCGACTGTCGTGTTGATGTTTTCAGGGGAAACATCAATGAGGACTTGAGGTGTAACCTGAATCACGTTGTTCATGTCAGTTGTCTTCTTTACATCACGTTTTAAATTATCAGATTGTATGTCAAGTGTTTTTACTTTTGTGTCGTGGCTGTAGATAATAACATTGGGTTCGAGGAACACACTGGTTGTAAGCTGCTCTGTGGTAGTTTGTTTAGTTTGTTTGGTAGATGGACGAGTTTGTCTGTTCGATGTTGAGGGATGTGTCTGTTTGGACGTCTCTTGGTGGCTTTGTTGCGAGGTTGATGTAAATTTGATGGCGGATTGCGAAGTCGATTGTGGAGGTTGCGAAGTTGATTGCTCCTTAGGAGGCTGGGAAGTTGATTGTTTGTTGGGAGGTTGGGAAGCTGATCTTTCTTTAGTAGGCGGGGAAGTTGATTGTTGATTTGTAGACAGTGAAGTTGATTTTTCGTTAGTCGATTGCGAAGTCGGTTTTTCGTTAGTAGATTGCGAAGCCGATTTTTCGTTAGTAGATTGCGAAGTCGGGTTTTCGTTAGTTGATTGCGAGTGTTTGTTGGTTGCTGGTAATGTTGATTGTTCGGTAATAAATTTGGATGTTGATTGTACGATTGTAGATTGGTTTGTTAACAATTCTATGTGAGATGACGAAATTATCTGTGAGCTATTGTGTATTGTAGTTGCTGTGGTGTAGTTTAAGTGTTCATTAATATCGTATGTGTGATATGTGGAATTGCTGTTAATTTCTGATGGTTCTGCAAGAGGGTCGTCTCCAAAACTGCCATCGTTGGAAATTGAGAAATTGACATCCGTGAAATTAGTCGAATCCACAAGTATTTCCGATTGAACTGGTTCGCCAGTAAATGTCGGTTGATTAGTCGAGTTATCCGTGGTAGTACTATTGATTTCGAGAAACGTGACACTATATTCTGTAACAGTTTTCCCGTCAACATTTGATGTTGGTAGAGTCATAGTTGTCTCATTCATGACAACAGTTTCTGTTTTCATTTCACTTTTCACTTTTTCACTTTGTGTCATGTTGTCATCAGTGTCATTCCATGCATTGGCTAGATTGTATGGAGGTGGAAATGTGTCTATGTGCGCTCTCGATGTATGTCTAGTTACAACGGGTTGCTTGGAGGAATTGTTCTTGGTTAATTTGTTGTCAGTGATTTTGTTGAGCGTCGTTTCAAGTGTACTATCCGTTACAGCTGCATCATTTGGCGGCTGTGTGGTACTGTCAATGTCCGTTACATCCACCGTATACGGGCATAGTTTTGATGTATATCTCAGAACGTTATCGAACCCCACTTCCACCGTATCACTCAACATCGTCATTCTATCAACCATCAATGAGTACATCCCATTGAAGTTTTTCGCCAGAGTTTTCACGTCAAATTTCGTCGTTCGCGCATCTTCGTGAATGTTCTTTAAATTTTCTCGGCCTTCTTCCAACCCGTGAACGCGCGATTCGATGTTCTTCACTCCCCTATTGACGCTGTAAGTCTGTATCTTCATTGCCTTGAACTGTCTGACGTTGTAGTACTGCAGTCCATTAACCGCGCGTTCAATGGCGGATATCCTCGAACTCAATGTGTCGAATTTGTGGTCGACGATTTTAAGCATGGTGGTTACGACTGATTGATCAAAGTTCGTCGTGTGTTTAGGAATCGTGTTCATGTACTCGTGGTATTCCTCGGTGTTTTGGTAATCCGAATGTCGAGTTTTTGTAGGAATCATTCGCTTTTTGCGTCGCAAGAGTTTATCTCGGTAAGGATTTCGACTTTGGATAATAGGAATTAGATTCTGGAACGAGTGGTGGTCATTTGGTGTGTGTTTTGTGTTTATTGCACGGTAATGTATGGCGTTTCTAGATGTTCGTATCGTTTTACCATGGTACCCGCCTTCATGTATATCACTCAGCACGGGGATAGTATCCGCAGTGTTTCGCGTTGTGAAGAATGAAGCGATTTTGGAAATATAACTGTCGGTTTCATTAGTTGATACCACAGATGTGTTACAGTTAAAAATCAGTATAAAAATTACAAATAACAACCACGTCAGAACAGAATGCATAGTTGTTTATGTAAACCTTAGAACTAATTATAAAGAGTCACTAAAAGAAGATGGAACATCTTAAACACAACTAGATACATTTAATTTAGCAACAATATTATCTATAACACTACCTCTTATGTATTGATAGATATAACTAATTAAATATTTCAATTGTCAATCATTCAAATCTACTATAGCATCTCTCTAATACGATGACGCACGTCTATTATATGGGAAGGCTATTTATAAATTAATGTAGGCTATTTGTTTAAAGTGCTACTATATATGCATTAAAGATTGAAATAGTTATAGGCCTACCACCTCTTGTTTTATATTTTCGTGTTATAAAAGTGTGACATTTTAAGGGCATTCAAACATATAACATCACATTTTGAAGAACGGAATGTGGGCTACATTAAATTTGGAAAAAAGAAAACCCGCCACTCCCGCCAGTATTGGAAATAGAAATAAAGTTCTGCTGTAGGCCTTATAGACCTTTCATTTTTTTTTGTAAATTGTCAGGTGGGGTGAGTAGGACCACCTATGTATAGTCGATATAGCCCAGTGACATTAGTACGGTATTTTACATCACGTTTTATTTTAGACATGAAACTACTGTAGGTATCCTAAATTCCTAATAAGTTTCTAGCACCGTCACTTTAAGACTTACGTAGTAAGTATATATATATTACTCAAGTGCTACTAATTGTCTACTATAATTAATCACTATACCGCCAACATTGTATAAAATTGCTTAAAACTTGAACGGTAGTAGGCCTGCATGTATACTTCACGCTAGCAATTTATACACATAATGATTCATGGTATATTTACGCAAATTGTCTCAATATAATAACTTTCAAGTCCTTCGAGATGCAATTGATAAAACACCTACACACGCTGCTCGTAAATTGATCATAATATAATATAACTTCCTACTTATAACTGTCTATGAAACGTATTACGGGAAAAGTAGATTATTTCGAATATAATATGAACGTAATAAACGGGAGTATTATGCCTACAGTATACAGTTTTTACGGTAGGCCTACAATTTCTCCCAAACGAAACCAACCACAAAATGTAATAATGTATGATTATCTGATCGCATATATATGCGCATCCCAGATTTATATACGTTTTATGTACAGTATAAAAAATAGGAAACGCTTCAACCGTTCAACGTAGTTAACTTATAAAAGATAGTAGGTTATTTAGTATTCGATTACGAAATAGATCGGGGCTAGAATGTATAGGACTAAAACACAGCAACATTAACCAAATAGGCAATTAGGCTAACAATACAATAATCATGCTGTTGTCTATAGCAACATGATGTTATAAACTTAATAATATGTAAGTAGAAATACATACATAATATAATATAATATAATATATACACATATACAATCACAATAGCTTAGTATGCTGATAACACATAATATACGTACTCATATACTGTTCAGTTATAAACAGAACATTTAGCACAATATAACAACACACTAAAGCGATAAAACCACGTATGAGAAACGAAAGTGATATACCCAATGTTTACACATTTGCTCCCATGCATCTGCACATCTACCAAGCGCCTACTAATTGCCTATCACTTTCTGACGGCTTATCATAACATCGTATAAACACCATTCACCATACCGCGCAATTCCCATCAGCACCACCCTATACTATCATTCATAGTTTCCTACCATATTATACAGGGTGGGCCAAAAGTTTGTATACACACTTGTAGGCTACTACAATTATACACGTTATAGGCATATACCATTATGATAGTGGTATACAAATTTCAACAAAACACAAACGGGAGACCAAAATTACACACCACACGTAATAACGAAACGTTACACATCAATGCAGATTTCCATAAAATCCCAAATCAAATCCAACTTCCAGTGATTCCAATTAGCCCCCACTCTTCATCATTGCTCTTGATGATTGCAGTAGTGCGTTGATACAGCCGTTTTGATGATGGGTAGTGGTGATGGGTTGTTAGATTGGGGGTAGTAGCCCGATATCAAGAATAGCAGCTAAGAAAATAAATAGTGTGCATAGTCTAGTCAAAGATCCTTTATACATACTTAGTCTAGTCTTACTGTATAGCCAGTTAGCCACCCGGCAGCCGCTCGTCCATCCGTCCGCACACGGCACACACTAGTAAATTGACGAATACACATGAAACAAAATGGAACACGTGGAATAGAACACATAACATCAATGAATCAAACGGTAGAAATGGAACAGGCCATTTGGATCGATAATCATCGATTATTGGCAGTGTACCAGCAATTGCATGAATTGATTAATCTGGTACATATGAAACAAAATTGAACAATTGCAATATAAAACAGATGGAACAAAAATTGTGCAATGCTACATTTAATGTAGAAATGGAACAGGCCATTTGGATCGATCATTGGCAGTGTACCAGCAATTGGATGAATTGATTAATCTGGTACAGAGGAAATAAAATGGAACAATTGCGATAATTATAACAGATGAAACAAACGGTAGAAATGGAACAGGCCATTTAAATCGATAATTGGAAGTGTACTCGCAATTGGATGAATTGCTTAATCTGGTACAAATGAAACAAAATGGAACAATGGCAATATAACAGATGGAACAAACGGTAGAAATGGAACATGCCATTTGGATCGATTATTGGCAGTGTACCCGCAATTGGATGAATTGATTAATCTGGTACAAATGAAATAAAATGGAGCAATTGGAATAGAACAGATGGAACACAATGTAGAAATGGAACAGCTCATTTTGGATAGAATACTGGCACTGTAGCCTACCAGCAATTGGATCAAAAATCTACAAGTTAATTTATTTAGTACTTATAAAATGTTTTTGGCCATCACGGGTATATCGGGCCATGTAAATGATTGATAGTAAGTATATTAGGTCAAAATATCACACGGTATATAATATAGCCTATTAATTTGCGGACCGGCACTTTAACTTGATTAATTTGGTACTAATGAAACAAAATGGAACAATTTGAATAGAACAAACGGTAGAAATGGAACATACAATGGCCTATACTCGTAGATCGATTATGGGCAGTGTGCCAGCAGTAAAGGGCGTATGGAATCAATTGGCAGTGTGCCAGCAGTAAAGGGCGTATGGAATCAATTGGCAGTGTGCCAGCACTAAAGGGCGTATGGAGCAAATGACAGTGTACCAGCAGTAAAGGGCGTGTGGATCAATTGGCAGTGCAGTGTGCCAGCAGTAAAGGGTGCATGGAGCAATGGGTAATTCGGCATGTGCCAACAGTAAAGGGCGCATGGATCAATTGGCAGTGTGCCAGCAGTAAAGGGCGCATGGAACAATGGGTAATTCGGCATGTGCCAACAGTAAAGGGCGTATGGAGCAATTGGTAATTTGATAGTGTACCAGCAGTACAGGGCGTATGGGTCAATTGGCAGTGTACCAGCAGTAAAGGGCGCATGGAACAATGGGCAGTGTACCAGCAGTAAAGGGCGCATGGAACAATTGGCAGTGTACCAGCAGTAAAGGGGGCATGGGGCAATTGGTAGTGTACCAGCAATAAAGGGCGCATGGAGCAATATACCAGCAGTAAAGGGCGTATGGGGCAATTGGTAGTGTACCAGCAATAAAGGGCGCATGGAGCAATATACCAGCAGTAAAGGGCGTATGGAGAAATTGGTAGTGTACCAGCAGCAAAGGGTGTATGGAACAATTGGCAGTGTACCAGCAGTAAAGGGCACATGGAGCGATTGGTAGTGTGCCAGCAGTAAAGGGCGTATGGAGCAATTGACAGTGTACCAGCAGTAAAGGGCGTATGGAACAATTGGAATAAATGGAACAATTGGACGATCCACACATTTGACACAAATGAATGACTAGGCTACAGCCTATGGCCTACATGTTAAACAATTGTTTTTTAAATGTCGAACTGTAAGACAATGACTGCATTGTGTTTTAAATTAGACCAGAAATAGTAGGCTACTTTTAGACATTTTTAGAACCCTATTTCAAGAACTTCTGTACATAGCCTATGTACAGTAGTATGTAAATAATAATGTACATATGTACATAGTTGTACCATGCATTTTTATGTACATTTTTATTCTGTGTATAATGTTGTAAACTGTACTTAGGTACTACAGTACTGAACAATAAATTTTAATTTAATTTAAAGTTATACAGTACGCCATTTCAAAAGAAAAGTACAAGCAACAAGTATATATATATATACAATGATTTTATGTTTATTTTTAATAGTAATCTAGGCTATAGGCTACTAAATAGGCTGTAATAAAGAATAATAATAAATGTATATATGTAAACATGAACACGATATTAAATTAAATTCTATACAATTCATGAAATTTTTTAATTACTATAAATGGTTAAAATACTAATAATTTCATAAGGCGTCATAGGCTATGCTTATCTTAGCAGTGAATTAGTATACTGTTATATCTTTTACATGGTAGCTAATCTATTAATAGGCCTATATTATAATACTTTCTCTAATACTTACTCTAATAATTTCTGTCAAATGCAAGAATGTGAACTAATGTTTACCCAAAACATGATCAGTGTGTCGTCAATCAACTAATTTGCCTACTGTAAATCGTAAAATTTATACACAAAAAAAAACATTGTAAGCAGTTTGATTCTTTTGTAAAAACATTGTAGAATATATTATGTAAATTGTGACATTTGATTCATATGATTGTGAATAGATAATCATTATTATAATGTGTATAAATTTTTTTTTTTATTATCGATTCTAACAAGATTTAATAACAACAAGTCTTATGTACACTATAACGTAAATAACCAAATTATTTACAATATTTACATGGTATCATAATTACGTAGAGTATATACAATATAAATACAAATGATCCAGCTTATAGTTGAAACTATGGACACAAGGCAAAGCTTCAATGATACAATAACTAGTAGTAATATATTAAAATAGTAACAAATTCACGAATACATAGGATAAACATTTACATTAATTTTGTGACATGCTAGTCCTATCACATTATTGTGAAAAGTCGAATACAAATTGGCAAGTTTTCATAATACTTAAACTTATTTCAAATTACAATGCATATTTCACTATACTTCAGTGCATTATATATTGCATACATACTAATATTTATACTGTATTATGGTAAAATTCAAATGCAAAATTTGAATATAGTAGGCCTAGTATTATTCTGCACTTCAGTGAATGATATATTTATTATATTGCAACATAGCTATTATTTACAATTTTGATTATACAAATATTATATGTGTATAAAATCGAGCAAAAATGATACTAATAATGTACAGAATTAGACATTCAATCGTGAAGTCACAATACTATGCATTCATTTGGAGTAAATAATCACACTATTTCTTTATGTGTAAATTTTGATTTCAGTCAATATGAAAATGTAAAATTTACATTTAACAACTCGTAAATTGGAAGCACAGTTATAGTTATTTATAAAAATTGAGACATATAAAACAGTATAAAAATAATGTCAAAGACACTCTAAATGACTTCAACACAACACCATTACTAACCATAAAGACATAATAATTTAGGTTAGTTAATCTACCCATTGTTCCACAATTATAATGTACGTACCCCGTTTTATATAACAAGATAGTTTAGAATAGGATGACATCGGAATAGGTTGACACAGGAATAGGATAGAACGAGAATATGTTGATGTGAGAATAAGATAACATGAGAATAGGATAATGGGAGAATAGTATGACATGAGAATAGGAAAATGGGAGAATAGGGTAATGTGAGAATAGGATAACATGAGAATAGCATGATGTGAGAATAGCATGATGTGAGAATAGCATGATGTGAGAATAGCATGGCGTGAGAATAGCATGACATGAGAATAGGTAGATGCGAGAATAGGATGAACTTGCTGACCAAATTCCAGTGTCACGGCAATTTGACGTGGTGCAATTTTAGGCAAATATAAAAATTAATAATTATTATAAAACGGGGTGTACATAATTGCGGAGTAGTCACTACTAAAACATATGAGTCATATGATATGACTACAGCAGTAGCTACTAAAACATACGTTACGAGTCATATGATATAGGCCTAATATGACTACAGGAAATATTGCGATAAAATATGTAAAAAAGTTAAAAGTACAGTATATAAAAACTTCCCTAAGCTAGAATATTACTATTATAACATGCATAATGTGCAAGCATGATAGAATAAGCTAAATAAAATATACTAATAAAACATAATTAAAAAGTGATTTATATACAGCACAAAATTATTCATAACACACAAAATGAAGTGTGAACAATCACATATTTGCATCTATACACTATTGAAAGAATATACATTTTGTTATTTACAAGTACAGAGTTTTGATTTACACATTATATAATATATTATGGGGTTGGTGGAACCACAGACTCAACTTTGTAGCTCACCAAAAATTGGATTCATTTCTTTTGGGACAAATGCAAATTTGATTCATTTCTTTTGGGACACATACAAAATTTGACTCATTTAATTAGGACACATTAAATTGATAAAAAATAGCAAGTGTGAATAAATCTTTGATTAAAAACATTTTGCATAGATCATCAATTTAATAACACAAACACGTACAGATCTATACCTAAATTGGTACTGTACTGTACCCCATAGTGTAATTTCTGTGTCTAATGGAGTAATGGTACACATTAGTACATACAAATAAGTCTAAAAACTATCCCCAACCATTCACTGGATGCCCTATAGCATTGTATATCCTTTACGCGCCGAGATGCGAAAAGCATGACGTCACTGTACAAATTAGCGTCATTGTACAAACTAGCAAATGCTTTTCACATCTTGGATAATAATGATATAGTGGTGGGTTACGCGGTACAGTACCACTTTAAAATGTTTAGATAAAATTTCGTTGAAATAACATCCACATATAAAACAATTATGTATATAAAATTTAATTTTTTTTTTAGTTTAGCCCTACAGATAAAATTATAAAAACATGAACGATTATACACAAATCTCATGGAAGATAGTGATTATTTTGACACAAAAACATTTTACACAAACAGACAAACATATATATATTATATCAAATATGGATAAATTATATACAGTACCAATGGATAAAAAATGTAACTTTTAACAAAGACTAACAATATATAGTATAATCATAATTATAAAATAACATGATTAGTTTTGATTGAATCAACGCACCGATATTATGAACCATACTCGTGAGATTAAATAACGCACACCCTTTATTGATTACAATTCACACTACAGTCTTGTGATATTACACAATAATAATATTCAATATTGACATTGCAATAATACTGCGATATAGTGCTGTTATTTGCAGATACGTCAAATTGGTGTTGAATGTTAATTTATGCTCCATATCCCTCTACAATTAACACATAACACTCGGATATAGGATAACATTCGTGGCGCACAGAAACATATTTAGTGATAATTCAGTACATGGATGGATACGGGATAACATCGTCCAGAAGGCGATCTTATCTCCCGATGCCGCTTCCTGATGAACTAGTGTAGGCAAGTAAAGGTATGTTCCTTGCCCACGGGAATTCCAGTAACGCATGAAAAATGCCATACCAAAATATCGTCGCAGCCCAGGCTTGAACCTGGGACCCCGAGTTCTCAAGGCGAGGAACCGAGCCCTCTACCACTGAGCTACTGCCCTCTATGACATTGATATTGTTGGTATTGCGATATTACCAGTATTGGTATTGCATATATTGGCGGTAATATTGCAATAGATTAAATAGTGCTATAGTGTCATTTCAATAAGGGTCCTTTTTTAATCTCACGAGTATATATTTGGATACAAGACCATGGAGTAAAACTCTATGTAAAAAAATGTAAATTTATAGAAATTTTGTAAACGATACAATAATGCTGTGTTTTATGCATAGTTTAAGTAGATCAACGCTCATGACAAAATATCGTTTCTATATGTCACATAGTCGGTTATAATGACTGAAAAAGGGAACGTTATGAATGTAAAACTATAATACATTATAGTGAAATATTTGGAAGACAGGTGGTAAAAGACCGATAAAAATCGTTTCTATATGTCTTAGTCGGTTATAATACTGAAAAAGGGAACGTTATTTATGAATGTAAAAAATATAATGCATTATAGTGAAATATTTGGAAGACACGTGGTAATAAGGACACCGTTAAAAACTGATAGTCACGATAAAATTATGTAGTCATATAAATGCATTATAGTGAAATATTTGGAAGACAGGGCGTAATAAAAGACCGATAAGATAGTCACCATCAACTTATGTAGGCATATAAGTAGACCTCACATGAACTGCATATATTGAATATTGATACATTTCATACTTATCATCGCCCAATCTGCAAAACCTCGTATATGCATATTTGCCATCGTTCAGGAAATGAAAAACCCGTTTTAAAAATCCCAACAAATTCTATATCTTCAGAAAATGGTGCAGTACATGATAGGCTATATTTAGCAATTAACAGATACTCCAAACATAGTATTATTCATTAAATATACAACCAAAGAGGTTTTACACCCACAGTTTTACAAACATTCACAGAATAGAATCTTAAAACCTCGTATCTTCAATGTTATTCAAATAGTGAAATTTGAAAATTAAACAAATCTAATAAGTTAATGTTTTAATGACCATAAACCAATGAGAAATTATGCATAATCACATTCTTAAAACTCAGTAGACACGGAATTTAATTGTTATTTCCAATTTTGCAGGTTTTGCACACAAAAAAGAATCTTATTATAGTATGTGGAGTCATGGCAGCTCGAGGTTTCAGATACGAGATTTTACATTACATAAAACTACCAAATATGACACTTTCTGATTGGAGTATGGGTACAAGCTTTTACAGAATTATGACCATTATTTTTCCGTATTTTTTGGTGTAAAAATATAAAATTAGAAAAATTGGGACATACGAGGTTTTACAGATTGGGCGACGATATCCAAATACAGTTTACTCTAGGTAGACCGTTACAATTATGTAAAAGTAGATCAATAAAATGTAGTTTGTTCTAGTTTGGAGGACACTCGACAGTGGCCAACCTTCCACAAAGCACCCTTTTTTCAAACAACATTAATGTGATTATATAACACGTTCAGACTCACTCACACAGTCAGAAGCTTTGTGAACTACAATTTTAAGACTCGCACAAAATCAGTGCTGTGCATAGTCATAAACTGGCTAGAGCAATGCCAATGTTATTCCATCACAAATTCATAATATATCATGACTACAGTCAAAACGTGTGTGCGCCACTCATGCTCATGCCACGCCCATGTTATTAAATCAGAAATTCATCACAACTAACTCATGAAATGCATGTCAGATTTTTACTGCTCGCACATTGCCAATGAAAATCATAAATCAAATTCATCATGTAGCGGACGCATGCATGATAAGAAGATTTTTGAATCTGTGATGTCAGTGATGATATATTTTATACCGCTCACACAACACAAAGTCGTGTTGAACACAAATTCATCATATCGGACTCATTCATGCAAGATGAAAAGGTCTGTGATGCTACGTTCCATACGGCTCACCACACCAAAGTCGTGTCGAACACAAATGTCATTTGGTCACAAATTCATACAGGACTCATTCATTCATGCACGGTGAGGAGATGTGAGACGTTAGTTTTCTCAAACAAATTCCCCTCACGTGTTGGAGAGACTGGCGGGGGACCTGGACTCCTGGGAGTTGGAGACGTGGGACTCTTGGCTACCCTGGAACCCTCTCTGTGGAGATTGTTCTGTACGGCGTAGTACTTTAGAAACGCGACTGTTGAGCGGCGGCCTTGCTGCAGAGTGTCACAATGGTATACAATTATTATTGTTCAAAAGATTGATATACAGAGTCTGCTAGAAAAACTCCCCCATTGCAAACTGTGTAATAACGAGAAAACTATAAAATGTATAAATATGACCTATATATCCCTGGAAAGCTTAGTCATTTTCCGGTTCCGGTGACATGTAATTTATTATCGATGATTTATTAGTTTTATTCAGTTAAGAATGTAATACATAATTATGACAATAGGCGCGCCCCTACACATTTGTATGTATAGTCATATATGTATCGGCTAAGTAGTACTGTCTTTTTTGCGCAATCAAAATAATTTAATATGATATAGGCAAAGCCTACCGAGCTCGCTCGCAATTTAGTATTTATTAATTTTTGTGGAGCCCATGAA
>WNLI01163443.1:0-14634 GCA_025802215.1 Wirenia argentea | reverse complement strand
CAACGTGCATGCACAAGGGTCCATTTTGATGTAGGCATGTATCTGGCCCGCACTCGAAAGTTACAAGTGTGGTATCCTAATTTCATACCCAAAACCATGCAACATAAGTCCTGTTAACATGTCAAGATGCACCCGAATTGTTACTTACACTTTACAGGTGTCAATAATTAATTATTAGTACAAGTTGATTAGTTTTTCACAATTTGATGTAAAATATTTATGATGTGATGTTGAAAACCATATAGGGTGGTGATATAGCTGAAAGTCAGTTGCATCAAAATTGGGCACAATATGCAAAACTAATGCTTGGGGGTGTTTTATGTTCAGCAATAATGAATGTAACTAAATGTACATGATAATTTTTTTGCCAAAATAATTGGCTCTAGATAGGCTATACTGTAGAGTCTAACCAAGATCTAGAACATGCGATGCAAAATCTATTCAATATCGCTACAATTATGTCACATAATATGATGCCATGTGAGAATTGTATGGTATTCTCGGTTGGACGGACATATAAAGCCCAAACGATCAATAACGCGTCAGTTTAACACACGTAATATTATACAGGGTGATAAATAGTTAAAACCCATGTCATGTATTCACTATGTAATAGGTTTATGTATACTGTTCATGCTTCATGTTATGACTTACGTCGGTAATTTATGCACTGTCAGTGGACAGAAGCAGTGTTATGACTACGGCAATAGACAAACATAATCTGCGAAGACTGGTGTCCTCCCTCATCATAATATGAATAAAAATTCTTATTGAAACTACAATAGCGTGTATTTTAGGAAACTATTTAATAGTTCATGGTAGAGAGTTTGCCTTGTGATCTCGCAGTTCTAGGTTCAAGCCTGGGTCAGAGTAAAAATTTTTTATTGGAATTCCCTTGGGCAAGGAACTTATTCCTACTTTTTTTCATTATATAAACTCAGTGACTAAATTGAGCATCTGCGGACTGGGTAGCTTTTCTAAAAAATCGCTCCCTTCATAAATTATACTATGTACACGATAGTAGATACATTTTAACACAAATGGATACAGTATAAAACAATTGAACAGCGAGTCAAGTATTATCACAATGACAATACCGTTATCAGTACCAGTATTTTTTGTGTCCTAATTCAGATCAATGATAATGTTATCTGTGTAAATTGTAGGCTAAGTGTATAATCAATATGTAGCGTAATTTAATAGCACTACAGTATCTAGTATGGCATTATACCTAGATCTATCATTCTGTGTTACAACTACTAGTGGTGCTCTATATATTGCTTGTCATATATGGGATATAAAAACTTGATATGAACATTGATAATTGAGCCTATAGCGGTGAAATTATCGTATTATGTGATATAATTATCTAGTGCTAATGGATTGATCTTGCAAGCATCTCTTGTTTAGACCTTGGAAAATGAATATTCGAATATACTTTGTACATATACAAATATAGGCATAAAAGAATTAAATATGTTATGAAATAGATTCATAAATTCATAAATTCATAAATTTCATAAATTTGTAACAAAAACATCGGCGGGTATCACACTATTAGAACGTCAAGAACATTAGAAAGTGCAATGTTTCCCGTAAACAGTGATGATTGAGCCTATCGAGGATAAATTATCATATTATGTGACATAATTATTGCGATAATAGAGAAATTGTCACATTACCTGACATAATTGTAGATATATTGGATGGATTACGGTATGATTTTGCAACCACCTCTTGTGTTTATTTACTTATTGTTTACTTTGTCTATATTTTTTCTGATATCTATGTTGGTATACTTAACCCTTTAAGTCCGAATTAAAATTTTACTATTTTCTTCACAGCCGGAACATATTTTCATGTTTATGTATATATGATATGCCCATACACCAACATATCGTCTCGCCGAACCACGGACACACCATATAATATGCCCATACACCAACATAATATCGCCTCGCCGAACCACGGACACAACATACAATATGCCCATACACCAATATATATTGCTTCGCTGAACGATGGACATACCATACAGCATGTTCCTACATCCATCTATAGGCTTGCCGAACCGCGAACATACCACACAGTATACCCATAAACCATCTCTCACTTCGGCGAACCACAGCTACACCATAGCCTATAGAGCCCTACGTTCGTACGCCATCTGCTGAATCACTGAACTACGGACACATCATACACTAAGCGCATAAGTCTACATCCATCTATACCGCTACGCTGAACCACAGACATAATAATACAAGTTACTAATAATGTAAATCCATGCACCGATTTACAGAATCATAAAGGTATTAACAGTCAGATCATATTTCTTTTTATCCTCGATGTAAAAATTTATATAAAATTACGTCATTCACCCTTTGCTTTCTCGTCGGAAAATTATTTACGTAGCTCCGATGCTAGGTGGCGTTTGGAGGTATCTCGGCTGTGGCGGGAAGAGGTATTTGGTGGCTTGTCGGCAGGAGAGGGTTAATGCTAGTTTGCTGTGTTCTCTGTGGGGTCCTTAGGCAAGGCATCTCACATGGATGCCTTTGTCACAGCAGTGTGTAGGACTAGTGTAAGAGCGCCGTGTTCAATACTAGACCAAGAGCTCAGGAAAAGGTATTCTGTTTGGTGTGCAATGACTGTGTTTTCTGAGGTGTCCTTATGCAAGGCATCTCGCATGACTGACAATGATTGACTCAGACAATCAACAAATTCTCCGTGTTCTCGGTTAAAAACATATTTTCTAGTTTACTGTAAAATTGGTACTGAATGATGTAATACCAAAATTTGGCGGACCATGAGCTCCTAAAACGCGTCATATACTGTAAATGTCAAATCTCACTTTTAAGTTTACTAGTTAACCGTTCGGGAATGTATTTTTAAGAGTTTTCAGTGTCTTTTACTCACAAATTAAGGCTATATTCTTCCGATAAATTACCAATATACAAGTGAAGCCATCTACTATAATGTATAATTCCCTTCCTTCAGGAGAGCCATGTCCCATACAGGAACTCAAAGCTTACCCATCTCCTCCAAAACTCTCTTGGAGGCAACTCAAAAACATTGATGTTCGTTAATGTCAGTCCGCGAGAAGACAGCATCAGCGAAACATTGTGTTCTCTACGATTCGCTACAAAGGTAGGATGTCGCAGTAATATTACACAAACATTCTGTTCCATAAAAAATGTTGCGCTTCATTTTGAATACAGAAAATATGCTGCTATATATGAACAACTTTGTTGTCTCACTTATCTGACAATATCTGTCCATATCTGAACATATTAATAGCAAACTGGGTGCATGCAGAAAAAGCTGATATTGAATGACAACCATCCATAATGGGAAAAAATATGTGAATTAATTATGTGCCGGGCAAATTCACATTCATCTACATTGCCACTAATATGTCTCGAATGATTGGTGGACTTACTTGACTTGACATATCCTTGGAAATTATTATTCATCCAGTTGTTTATCATATTGAAAATTTATAAATATGATACTGGACTTACATAAGAACGTACCTCGCGCGGCTTTCATCATGCGAATGACGCGCCACCGCCTTGACGCGTCACAGTTGAGGAATCTTGATCACATGATAATTGCAGACTGCGAGGAATTTTGCCAATTACCCACGAGGCGGTTGAAACGTAACAACGTACGTTCTTATGTAAGTTCATTATCATATTTATAAATGTATTTAATGTCATTCAGATGTATTCACATTCAGGTGTATTCACGTGTTTCCAGTTTTTCATGTACCAATCTCACAAGACAACCTGCTTTGTAATATCTAGAACGTGACTACAATCCTCTACAAACACAAGTCAACGTTTGTACAGAAACCTTTATCAGACAGAAAATGATAAAGAAATAGTTTTTCCCCCCCCGCGCATATTTTTCACCCCCTTTCCCCCCCCCCCCCCCCTGCCACCTCCTGCATTCATATCCACAAACCCAACCGCAATTGCACTTCTCCTCAAAAAGGCAACCACACACCTTTTTCTAATTTACCCCAAGGCACCTCTCTCACCACTATCTTGGCAACCACTCGAGTGCACTCTAGTCCCGCCCGTCCAACATGTACTTAGTCAAGCCTTCCCTCGTCGCCCCCACCCCTTTAAGTCCTCCCCTTCTATCCAACAATAAGAAATCAGCAAACTTGACAAGTTTATAGAGACATTAGAACCAAGCATACCCAAACCTCTCCCCTCTCTCGTAACTCCTTAATACTGCGTCATTCTATCAACGTTAGTCATACTATCACCTTTGTGATGCATTAATGGGTAAAGACTAAAGAGACATTATATAAATCAAACTTTTAAATTTACTTTACAACTGCAACGATTTATTTATCGTGTATATAGACTTTACCTACCTATAACAGGCAGAACACGACAGTCCAGGTGAGGAATGAACTACAAAGTGAGACGGCACGAGCCACCCGTGATTACAATGCTCTACACACACAAGTCAAAGCTTGTACCGAGGATTTTATCAAAGAAAAACATGATAAAATCATTTTTCCTCTAAAAAGCATCCCTCCACCCTCGCTATGTTTCCTCTGCATACCTCCAAACCATCCCCTCCCTACCCCTCCTCAAGTCTCCGACTCATGAAAATAGTTCTTCCCACACCATCCTCTCACTAAGCCACTACCTCTCCATATACCTTTCATCACTCCCTCTCTCGACCCCATCTCCCTAAGTCTCCTATACTCTCTCTGCCCACCTTTTTCTCTGCGCACTGCTTTTCATGGATTCCTCTCCCTACCTTTCCATCTACCTCTTCTTTCTTCTACCTTTTCTCTGCCTCAACCCCTCTTCCATTCCCTGATGCCAATTTACCTCTGCAACCAAAAAGTAAATTCTTCCCTGCCCTCTCACCAATCCTCCCACAAAAAATTAAGAAACACTGCATGTACATGGGTACATGCATTTAATGCCGTTTGTACAAAAAACTTTCAGTTGTATCCACACGTAAGTCACGTATATGTACAAGAGTCGCCAAAAATCTTTGTAAATCCACAACCCGATGTAATTAAATCTTTTTGTTGGTAAATTACAACAGGCAGAACACGAAACAGCCCAGGTGAGGAATGAACTACAAAGAGAGACGGCGCGAGCCACCCAACTGGAGCGTGATTATAATGCTCTACAAACACAAGTCAATGCTTGCACCGAGGATTTTATTAAGGAAAAACAGGACAAAGAAATCGCACAGAGGAATTTAAACGACCTCCAAGCGAGAATGCTAACTAATTCACCGGTAAGGAATATATTATTTGCCACCAATAACATTGAACTGAGGCCTAATTTCGCTATCCTCCAGCCCTTGTCGTGATAGCAGCATTGACATAAGTACTGTAGGATAGGGTTTACATCTGCAAACTTGGCCAACCTCATTGCCTGATCTCAGGTAACCCTGGGTCTTTCCGTGTTGATCAGTAAGGTGTTAGCAAGTCAAACCATTATGAAAAAAATAAGAGCCTCTGACAGGATCTGAACCCATGACCGTCAGTTTGCCGGACCGATGCTCTACCAACTGAGCTACGGAGACCTGACTGCCACAGAGAAATCAGGGATTACATGTCATACAACCACCTTACAAGGTTAAAGAATAGGGTTCTACATAGTTTATTCGGTCATTATTAATTATTAAATTTTTTTCACTAATTATAAAGTTAATAATTATATTTACGGGATAAAATATAATTTTTACTTATCCGGGCGTGGGATACAACAAAACACCGAACTTGGACGTGACGACGCTAAGTTCATCCATTCCAATGGAACAAATTTACTGTGCTTATCTCCCTTTCAAAAAATAAAACAAAAATATTATTTTTATTTGTCCACCACGGCACACCATTTAAATACGGGTTTGTGGTGGATGCGATTGACATTGAATGATTAAATAATACAAAATGTAATTCCTTATACTAATACTGTCGAAATACGTAGTTTGCAGTACAAAGCGGAGAAATGCAATGTATTCAGCCGAAGTCACACTGCACCGCCAGGACAGGACACAAGTCTATGGCAGGTTACTTTCTGACTTTCTCACGGGGCTGGTTACACGAAGCAGTCTACCCAATTTTAATTTCTGGGTAAAAAATGGCCGGCACATGCGGGGATTGAACACACAGCTACTGCCTACGATTGTGATCGTTTATCGGCGTACCAGCACCTTAGACCATTCGGCCATTGTTCAAACAATATAGGCTAGATACAAAAATTATAACCTCAGGAATTCAACCCAAGTGTGTACCAACAATTCCAAGATGACCAGGTGAGCACTAGTCACCAGCAGCAGCACAACAATGACTTTCTGGGGGACAACCTGTTCGGGGGACGACCGATGACAGACGGGCCTTCCTCGGTCCCACGGCAACCAGTCGACCACGCTGTGAGTTAAGTTCTATAAATAATTAAATGTTAGGTTCTATTCTATAAAATTATTATTTCTCCGCCAAGAATTTTCACTCACTGACTGTTGGAAGCACCTGAATCTGATCAAGACCGTTATTACACCGAGGTCTGATCAGCCTGTGCATCTCATGAGAAACAGTTTGGGATTTCCTGGGGAGGGGGAGGAGGGGCTCTTGTGACTGTAGCGACCAGAGACCGGAAACTTCATCTGTCTTCAGCCAACCATATGAGGTCTGGTATGAGCTGTATGGTTGATGTGCAGACCAGGTGGCACGTGGATGTTCTTAGGGGTGCCGTTACTATCCGGGAGGTGGGGTCAGGTCTGGATGCTTATTATCATTTGGTGTGCTGGGACGTTTGGTGGTAGATGAGCAACGTAGTCTAGGAGTTTTACACGGCGTCGGTGAACTAAGGTAGTGATGGGTCGCCACATCGCTTGTACATTCTTAGGATACGACAGGCAGGTTCGATGAAAGGCGTCGAGACATCATCATAGATCTATTGTTACAGTCCATGTTTCTGAGCCGTACGGCATAGAGAAGGTTTGCAGTGCCCTTTTGGTGGAAAACACGGTTAGATTCTTTTAAATTATCTTGTCTCCGCTAAGAATTGTCACTCACATTAATGACTTTTCGCTACACGCCGCATCACTTCTCTGACAGGCTATCTGTGTGTCCTTAAGCAAGGAAGTTCAGCCATAGTCTCAGTTTACCCAACTGTAAATGGGTACTGAATCTGATTAGTGGTTCTAGGGCACCTATTTGAGTTGGGTAAGTACTATTGCAAAAATTTCCCCATAGATATATCCCCTCTGAAAAAAGAGACTGTGATGTGCAAAAACTGTTTGGAAATTTTCCACTTTACTCTAGAACTCATTGTGTTCATGTACAGGAGTTCGGATTATATACTGCAAACTACTATGATAATAAATATTTATAATATTTATATTTCTGTAATGACTCAATTAAAAAATCGAACCCACGATCTTCTGCTTATGACTAATATTATTATTATGAAGGCATTTTAAATGCTGGGTGATTTTCTGTAGTTTTAGTCGATTTATCAATAAAAAGGAAACGTAGTTGCGTCTCATTTCTACACCACAATTTTGTGTATCCCTTTTCAACAAATGTTGGTTTACAACAGGTGCTTGTGCTATAATAAAGGCACAACAAATGCATGCCAGGCAATATTTTTTGTCTCCACCGAGAATTAATCCCGGAATCGCTTGCACTATAGTTCAATGTGCTAGCCTTGCGCGAATTTGGGGGTTATTAGTGAGTTTTTGATTTACCTAATTGGTACTCTTACTATTGTAAACAATACTGATGATGGTGCCATTTTATGATGTGTAGGCTAAAGATACCACAGCAAACAGACTAGACAAAGTACTAAAATAATGACTCTCTAAAAATATGCCCCACATTTCAGGGGTTTTAGTTTAGGAAAATATTACAGTTTTGGAAAAAATTATAGTTTCGGTTTGTTACTGGCGGCGTGGCGCAGTAGGATAAGCGTAGGACTTCTAAGCCGGAGGTCGTGGGTTCGAATCCGCATCGGCAGTTTTGTCATAATGCGAATCTTGCTCGCCTTGCCCGGTCAGTAAATCGAATGGGGGACCATCGATCGACCACCAGCCACACAAAGGGTCACTGACCTGTGTACATTATGTAAATAATATTACTGTGATTGCCAAAAGACTTCATAAAGAAGTCAGGCGTATACAAAACTTTTTTATCAAGTACAATGTTGCAAATCAACATGCAATGTTTAAAATTCCACACTGGCTTTTCACGCTGCACATCCAATGTCAAATTGTATGTCCGTGTCTGGTAACTATTCGTAAACTATTCGAGAATATTCGAATAATAAGTGGTTTCCAACTGCTATTCGATTCGAAATCAAAAGTCACTATTCGCACACCTCTAGACAGTAGATGTTTTTTATTATTATTTAATTATTTAAAGTGATTTGCATATTATATAAGCCTATAAATACAATATAAATTTTATGAATAGCTTGTTGATCACAGAAAAAACTATAAAATCATACAAAGTATGATAAATCGCCTCATTAAGAAATTCAATAATTTTTATTGTGGATCAGTAAAGTATATTAATGCATAATTAACCCAGAAAATATAGGTAAGTATTGAATGCACAATGTGTATCACACCACACCACACACAACACTACACACCACACTACATATACCATACACCACACTATACATCACGCCATACAGCACACACCACACCATCGACGCACACATACATCTCCAAGGACATTACACTCCATGCACCACACTATACATAACACACCACACTGCACAATCATCACACCACGCTGTACACAGCACCACACATCACACCACACTACATACCACACCATACACCATACTACACATCACACCACACCACGTTACATACCACACCATACAACATACTACACATCACACCACACCACACTACACACCACACCGTACTTTTGTGTCTGTTTTTCGGGTGCGAAATTAAATTTCGTGTTACTCCATAATTTTTCACAGAGTTGCTACAAATTTTACATACAGCACAACCAGTCACTGGGAATACTTGTCCCTCTATCCTTTTTTAGGTTAAAGTGGTCCTTGCTTGTACACTTTCAGGATTGGGAATTTGCTCAAATTTCTTCTCTGACGGGATTTCGCTCGCTTCTGCCATTTTGTTACTACAGATTTCTCTCCCCCAGAAAATACCGTTATTTCAAATTCATACCGGTATGATATATCACGGGAGGTAATACCGGTATATCGCGATATACCGATATATCGTTGCACCCCTACTGCCGACCTATATATTTGACGTAGAAAAATGCTGAAGTGACATGCGCTGTACATCGATGAGCTATATCACGTGTGTTAATATTATCTATCAAAATATATTGATAAATGAAAAGCTACAGAAACTGTTAGATGATGTACATTCTGCCCACCCGTGACCTACATACATATTTGATCTACAAATATTCTGAAGCGATATTTGCTGTAGACTCAGGATCTCTTATCACCTGTATAAATATATTTGAAATCTGTTCATAAATGGCTGAGCTGAGAAAAGCTCCAGAAACTGTTTGATGACCTACATTCTGATAAAACCTGTGACCTACATATTTGACCTAGAAAATTTTTGAGGTGATATGCGCTGTACACCCATGCCCGCTATCACCTGTATTAATTGCTTACTTGCTTAAGGCGGCTTCTTTTGCCGGATACACGAGGCAGCTACAATCTTCTTCCACTCCTCCCTGTTGGACATCGCATTGTGGAGGTCTTCAGGTTGGAGGCCCGTATCTGTTGCCAGTTTGTCTATGAATGTTAAATGTGGTCGCCCTCTATTTGGTTTTACCATGCGTTGGTCTCCACAGGATTAAATTGGAGACAGTTTCATCTTTGCGTCGATAGCAATGACCGCTGAATCTTAAGCTACGTTCTTTTATTGTTTCCGTCACTTTAGGCAGAGTACCATATAGTTCGTTGTTGGTTATACTGTATGTTGGCGCCAGTTAATGTTCAAGGCAGATCGCAACAGTCTGGTGTAACATCCGTCTAGCTGTTTCTCAAGTGATTTTGTTAATGTCCATGTCTCACTGCGTAGAGCAATACAGATTCTATCGTGGATTTAAATAGTCGTATCTTTACTTTCTTGTGTAGAGAAGACTTCCATATTTTATTCATTTTGTTGCATGCTCTCCAAGCCAACGCCTTTCTGATTTTTATGTCTTTTTCCGAAGATTTTATCCATGCGCCCAGATATTTGTAGTCATTCACCATTTCAAGCGATTCTCCATCATTACTTGTTGTGTTTTCTTGATTGCACGAGATAAATTTGGTTTTAGATGAGTTTATTTTTAGTCCTATCTTGTTTTTTTCCGTCTCTACACGGCTCAACATTTCTTGCGCTTGTTCGATTTGATTTGAAATCAGTGCAATGTCGTCTGCAAAGTCACAGTCCGTTACGGTTATGGGTCCAACTCTTCGACTTTTCCTCTGAACTAGTAGGAATCCGAGTTCACTTTCTGTGCCATTTATCGCTTTTCGTAGTGCATAGTCCAGGACGATCACAAAAAGTTACGGGGCTAGTGTGTCGCCTTGTAATACCCCAGCTTTTATCTCAAATGTGTCCGTTTCGCCGTCCGGGGATACAATTTTAGCCGATGTATTGGTGTAAAGGTTTTGGATTGCGGAAACTAGTTGATCGGGAATACCATAAGCACTTAGTATCCTCATCATTTTATCACGGTGTATCGTATCGAATACTTTGCGAAAATCGATGAATGTCATTATAGCGGCGGAGTTTCTTCTGTTGGATGCCTTCCATAATTCGTCGAAGAGTGAGAATGTGACTGATGGTGGTTCGTCCTGAGCGGAAGCCATTTTCGTTTATACGAAGTCTGTCGTCTATCGCTGGTTTTATTCTGTTCAAAATCATTTTGTTGTATCATTTAGCAACAAGTGAACTGAGACTAATGCCACGATAGCTTCCCCCTTCGCTTAGATCACCCCCCTTGGGAATCGGTATGATGTTCATTATTGACCACTGCTGGGGATTTCACTATTCATCAGGGCATCGTTGCAGAATTTGAGCACAATTTCGTCGAGATCGCATCATTTTAATACTTCTGGTGGTATGCTATCCTCTACACTGGCTCTTCCTTCTGATAGTGATTTCTTTGCTTTCCGATACTCGTCCATGTCAAAGGCGTCTACTCTTATGTTGACGTTTGTGAATACAGGTTCTATTTCCTCTAATTGGTCGGTTACATCGGGCGGGTTCCCGAGCAATCCATGAAAATGTTTATACCAGTTTTCCAGTCTGTCTTTGGTGGTGTCACCTGTATTAATATGATTTAAATCAGTTCGTAAATGGCTGAGAAAAGCCATGAAAACTGTTCAATGACCTACATTTTTCCTACCCATGACCTACATATTTGACCTAGAAAAATTATGAAGCGATTTCTTGTGTAGACCCATGATCTTTATCTCCTGTATCAATATTGTTGAAATCAGTTCATAAATGGCTGAGAAAAGCTATGAAAACTGTTCAATGACCTACATTTTGCCTACCCATCACCTACATATTTGACCTAGAAAAATTATGAAGCGATGTGTTTTGTATACCCATGATCTATATCTCCTGTATCAATATTGTTGAAATCGCCGCATAAATGGCTGAGAAAAGCTCCCAAAATGGTTTGATTACCTACATTTTGCCTACCCATGACCTACATATTTGACCTAGAAAAATTCTGAAGTGACATGCGCTGTAGACCCATGCCCGCTATCACCTGTATAAATATTGTTGAAATCTGTTCATAAATGGCTGAGAAAAGCTATGAAAACTGTTAAATTACCTACGTTTTGCATACCCCTGTCGAGTCCTACATATTTGACCTAGAAAAATTATAAAGCGATACATGCGCTGTAGACCCATGGCCTCTATCACGTGTATCGACATGGTTGAAATTGGTGCATAAATGGCTGAGAAAAACTCCGGAAACTGTCCGATGACCTACATTTTCCTACCAGTACCTGTGACCTATATATTTGAGCTAGAAAAATTCTGAAGCCATTCTAGACCCATGACCTCTATCACCTGTAGCTGTATGAATATTGTTGAAATCGGTGCATAAAAGAAAAGCTCCGGAAATTGATTGATGACACACGCACGCACTCACACACTCAAATTTTCGGCGATTAAAAATATATTTAAACACACAATAATTTTAACCATAGCCCTATAAACAAAATAATATATATACTGGTACGCTTACCTACGAACGACTGGACAATTCCCAGACATACAGCCAGTACGTATATACGGATGATCACTTGCCCATCCATGTTGTCAAATATCAGTATCACACTACAATATCATACAATAAACTATCACGACACTAATTTCAATATCACACTACAATATCATACAATAAAGTATCACGATGCTAATTTCCAAAATTATGTTATCGCAATGATATGCACACGAATTATAAAGAATATGCGACACCACCTAGTAGTACAAGCAGTTTACAAAAGTATAGTAAGTACAGTGTATTCGTTTTGACGGGGGCAATTGCCCTCGCCCGCCTCGGCCCGCGCCAACTAACTTTGACGAGGGCAAAAAACTGCCCGCCTCAAGAATTTAACCATGGGTTTTAATTATTTCGCCATTCTCGTCATTTTTTCTTACTTACAAGTTGACTAGAAAAAGTTAAAATCCATTCTGTCAAACGTCAAAATTGACAGACTGACGGAAACGGAAATGTCCCAGATGCGCAATGTCCGTGCGCAGAAATCCACCGCTACGATTGGATAGTAGCGGTATTATGACGCCCGATTCTTTGCGTTCAGCGGCGACTGGTGAGTCTGTCAGAAAGCGCGACTCTCATTGGACAGATTTTTTGATTTTGATGTCCGATTCCTACTAGTACTGCTGTTCAACGGATCGGTTTCGGTTTGACATTTTTATCACTTTCGTTTTCTAATCATGTAGTGATGTAGTGCAAGTCTCTGATCGTAGGCTAGTAGCAATTTTTGTCCGACATCGGCAAGATGTCAGTTACCGACATTGCGGGAAATAGTGTGCAATTATCAACACTGATGAAATGGTGTCTCGGCGACTCCATCATACAGTCAGCCACCACTCCACACAAAGTCAGCCACCACACAAAGTCAGGCACCACACAACGTCAGCCACCACACACAGTCAGGCACCACACACAGTCAGGCACCACACACAGTCAGGCATCACACGCAGTCAGGCATCACACGCAGTCAGGCACCACACACAGTCAGGCACCACAGCACACATTCATCCACCACACCACACAACTACCACACCACACAAGCCACCACAAACACCACACAGTGACCCTCCACACCACACACAGGCACCACATCACATACAGTCAGCCACCACATCACATACAGTCAGCCACCACACCACACACAGTCAGCCACCACACCACATACACCACACCATACACAGTCAGGCACCACATACCGTCAGCCACTCAGCCACCACAACACATACAGTCAGCCACCACACCACACACAGTCAGGCACCACACATAGCCAGGCACCACAAGTCCACAACACATACAGTCAGCCACCACACCACACACAGTCAGCCACCACACACAATCAGGCACCACAACACATACAGTCAGCCACCACACCACAATGACCACATACAGTCACTGAGTCAGGCACCACAGCACACACTGTCAACCATCACACAAAGTCAGGCACCACACACAGTCAGGCACCACGCACAGTCTGGCACCACAACACACAGTCAGCCACCACACAGCAACCACCCCACATAGTCAGCCAGCACACCCAATCAGTCACCACACACATTCAGCCACAACACCACACAGTCAACCATCACACAAAGTCAGTTTCCACACCACACATTCATCCACCACACCACACAACTAGGCCTACCACACCACACAAGCTACCACAAACACCACGCAGTGACCCACCACACACACAGCCACCACACCACATCATCTTCCAACTCACTGAACTGTCGGAGTGAAAATAGGGTTGTTGAACTTGATGTGATGATTGTCAGATTGTGATCTGATTGATCATTGACCTTTTTCCCATCTTATGGTTATCTACTTAACATCTACCCTGCTTCTAGTTCTAGTCTATGTATGACTGATGACAGACACACATAAGTGACACATTACACTACACATGAAATTGTAATTTATTTAGTTACAATACACGCAGTCCCATCCCTGTCTGTGACAACTGCCATTGACAAGATCTGATCATATTGGATCATATTGGGAGAGTAGATGGGGGACGTTGTTTTTAGCTGCACTGTCTGTACATGTACTGATTACATATTTTATCCACACCCCTGTACATAACTCGTCCTTCCCGGTCGACCTGCACGTTTTTATCAACAGTACGATATTTCTACAACCGAGATCTGTACTCTACTGGCAAGACAAGATCAGTAGCCTACTATATATCTAGAATCTATAGCCTATACTTGACTCTAGTCCATTGTGCTGAGTGCTGACAGTTTCAGACAAGTACATTACAATACAATTTACAATAAAATGTAAAAGTAAGAAAACAAAATATTAATTACATTATGATTAACAATATTTATTGGTACATCTATATTGTAAAATGTAAC
>WNLI01163332.1:0-14636 GCA_025802215.1 Wirenia argentea | reverse complement strand
ACGCAAATCACAATCACGCGCTGACAAAGTTCTTTGCGTGTTGCCTGCTCGCCGTCATGTCGAGAAGAGACAGGAAGGGAAGAAACGAAACCGAAAGTAGTGCTAGTTAAAGCCGTAGTCCGTCATACCATATTTGACAAAGGTAAGGTAGAAACGGACACTGCCACATTCTTCCCCTCCTTATTTTTTTCTTATAGTGAATATAAACAGTTTTTTTTACTAAGAATGTGGAATTCAGGTCCACGATTTCAATACATTTCAAGTAGCAATAATCATAATTAACTGGTGACCACTATAACACATATTTACATGAATATGGCCACATGCCACCCTACCATATACAGTATACCCATTTTGAACATATTTACACAAAATTAATGTGGCCACATGCCACGTAGACTACATCAAAACATTTACAATCCAAATCAACTATAAATACACATTTATTTACAATTAACATTTTAAAATATTAACTATATACATTAGCTCACAGATGGTGTTCACAACACTTGCATCATTTAGCTATCTACATTACGGAATGGTGTTCACATAACACGCATTGCTCCCCCTACTCTACACATGGTGTTCACAAAACACGCATTGCTCCTCCTACTCTACCCATGGTGTTCACATAACACTCCGGCTCTACATCCACATACTTTCACTAATACATGTGGAAATCATCATATCTGGCAGGCTGCCTAGTTTCTCTACCAGATCGTGTTCGCTGTGCTACAAAACCAGCATTCACATCATCTACAGCATCATCCTGATCGAGATCTACCGGATGAACATCGCCAATATCCTCGTGAGGTCGCACACCCCCATTACCACCCTGTACTACAAGACCAGCATTCATATCGTCAGCAACACCATCCTGACCGAAATCTCCCTGGTGAAGTTCTCCCACAACCTCAAGACTTCCATCAGCTTCACTACCCTCCCCATCGCCAGCAACTCCACCTCCGTCATCATCTCCACCTGACCCCACAGACGGGGGTGCATACACAAATGGTACCCCGTAAGTATCAGGCTCCTGGTGATCAACCCGTGTCGATCGACTCGATTCCCTTACCACAGCTCTAGATGCCGATGGCGTTGTAACAGGAGGCCTGACAACCTCTCTGTCACATGGTGCGCGCTTCAAATTGTTGAAATGTACGACTCTACGTGTTTTCGTAGAACCCCCCAACAGTTGTATGCGATACACACGATCGCTGATTACCTTTATGATCTTATATGGGCCCCTATAAGGACGATGTAACTTGCTACTCAAACCGGATTTCACAGCTGGTGAATACAACATAACACGGTCCCCAAGCACAAATGCAGTCCCACAAACACGCTTATCATACCAGTCCTTCTGGTATCGGTGTTCCTTGTCCATATTGGAACGAACTGTCTGAAATGCGTTAGTAAGTCCATCATTTAGTGTCTGGACATACGTCCCAACTGTTGTCCCCGGTACACTCCGTCCGATCATCACATCCATTGGAAGTCGCAGCTCCCTTCCAGTCATCAACCTAGCTGGAGTAAATCCAGTGGAGGCATGTTCACTTGATCGATAAGCCATGAGTACGAGTGGAAGACAAACATCCCAATCACTCTGATTATCTGATACATACTGACGCAGCATGCGTTGAAGTGTCTGATTAAATCTCTCAACCAGTCCATCAGACATAGGATGATATGGCGTCGTTCTGGTTTTTTGAATCCCCAGCAGCTCACACATGTGCTTGATCAATTTGGACTCAAACTCACGCCCCTGATCTGAATGAATCTGTTCTGGAATGCCAAATCTAGAAAATATGTCCTTCACAAGCAAATCTGCTACAACCTTGGCGGTATGATTCTTAACGGGAAAAGCCTCCACCCATTTCGTGAAATAGTCCGACACCACAACAATAAACCGATGTCCGCGAGGTGTATTAGGAAGTGGGCCCACAACATCAATACCAAGAATTTCCATTGGATAACCCGACAAAACTGGTTGCATAGATGCTCTCGGTGCCCGTACCGGTGGCTTGCTTCGGCTACATTCAATACATGACATGCACCAAGCCTTCACGTCCGTATACATCTCAAACCAGTAACATCTCTCCCTGACTCGGGCCAATGTTTTATCGAATCCCAGGTGACCCGCATATGCTGTATTGTGTAAATCATACAAAACATCCTTGATTTTTGATCGAGGTACTAAAACTTGGAAGAGATCGCGATCACCACTAGCAGATTCCCACCTGCGGAATAGAACTCCATTTCTCACTTCCAGCTGATCCCATTGTGACCAATAACACTTCGCAGCTCTACACGACCCTGGGGGTAGTCGTGGACGTCCTGCACCTGTCAATTTCGCCTCAATAAAAGATCCAATAGCTTCATCATCCTGTTGATGTTTAGTCCATTCCGTTGTTTTATCGATCCAACAATCACTAGCCATACAATCGACACGATTTCCTCGAATCTCTACATTGTCCATTCTTGGTCGATTTGTATGCGACGAGGCCCCTGCCTCTACACCACTGGAAACGACCGGTATTCCTACATCACGTACCACGTCGATGGGTGACACATACTCATTTTTTTCTTCCCTCTCTATCCCACTCTGAGAAGCTTGCACACCTATACTTCTCTTACTTTTTACTGAATTGTATGTGTTGCGTAGTACTACATGTGACATCGTATGTGACTGTTTGTCATCAACATCACGGAACGGCAGACGTGATAAAGTGTCAGCATTATGGTGGATAGATCCACGCCGGTATTCGATATTGAACTCATATAAAGCCAATTCCATCGACCAACGCTCTCTACGCCCGGTCGGATCCTTTGAACCCTTAAGCTCCCTCACATTCAGCAGAGGCTTATGATCAGTCACCACGGTAAATGGCTTTCCGCAAACATAAGGTCGAAACTGACGTACACCCCAAACTACTGCCCAGTACTCCTTATCATAAGTTGACCACTTACGTTCTCGCTTATCCAATACCTTACTAGCGTATGACACAACATGTTCTCCATCGTCTGTGATCTGAGCTAAAACTGCACCGATTGACGAACCCGACGCATCCGTATAGATGATAAAGGGCTTTGTGGAATTAGGATACGACAACACTGGTGACGAAGATAGGGCATCACGTAGTCGGATGAACGCTAATTGACATTCACTTGTCCAAACAAAACTATCGTGATTTTCCTTAAGAGTCAAACCTCTCAATACAACCTCGTGGACAGCAAAATCAGGTATAAACTTACGATAGTACCCGGCAAGTCCCAAGAAGGATCGCACCTCTTTGGCTGAAATTGGCGTAGGATAATTCCGAATTTTTTCTACATTGCTTGGATCTGGCTCTATACCCTCCTGACTAACTCTATGTCCAAGGAATGTCACCTGACTTTGGAAGAATCGGCATTTACTTGGCTTCAATTTTAGACCCGACTTCCTCAATCTCTGAAGCATATCTCTCAACAACGCGTTATGTTCCGCTACCGATTTACTGAACAAAATGACATCGTCTAGGTAAACCAGTGACGACTGCCAATCCATTCCAGCCATCACCAATTGCATTAGACGCTGGAAGGTAGCCGGCGCATTGGTAAGCCCGAACGGCATAACACGGAATTGTAATAGATTTGAACCACAGGAAAATGCCGTCTTCTCACGATCTGTAGGATCAATCTCCACCTGCCAATACCCCGACGCCAAATCCATTACCGAAAACATTGTGGCCCCAGCCAACGAATCCAAACAGTCATCTATTCTTGGAAGTGGAAATGCGTCCTTGTGCGTTACAGAGTTAAGTTGCCGATAATCGATACAATAGCGTAATGTACCATCCTTTTTCTTTACTAATACCACAGGGGAGGACCATGGGCTATCGCTTTCCTCTATTATTCCATCTTTCAGCATCTGTTTTGTCTGACGATCAACTTCTTCCCTCAGATGCATTGGAACTCTTCGTGGGGGTTGTCGTATTGGAAAATTTTCATTCGTTTTTATTCCATGTTGAATAACACGAGTACGGCCAATGTCACTGGACCCAGTACTGAAAACGTCGGCAAATTCTTGGATCAATGCTTTTGCCTCTGTACGCTCCATGCCAGTAAGTACAGAACCAGACCAATCAATTGGCACACCAGTACCCATGGTTACTTCATTAAGATCAACCACTGACTCACTCTTACCAACGTGGTCCACACCACCAACACTGTTCACTATTACAGGTTGAGTACCGATTCCAACTGGGTCCCCATTACCCTCATGGTCCCACATGGTGTGAAACATTCCCAATGGATACCCACCATCCACTGTAACCGACTCCTCACTAGGGTTAATAACCTGTAGCAGCGCTATCCCATTCTTAGCCGTACTAATAGTATGAGCCGCCAATAACCCCAACGATCCTACAGTCTGCTCATTAGGTTCCAACAATCCCGTTAAATCAGACGGCATAACATCAAGATTCGCACATGGCACAACTTGCACCCTAATGGAACCTCTCCACCGTGGTTCCAATGTTACCGCCGCCAGTGACTGTATCTGTCCAATCTTGGGTGACACTTGCCATTTGGGAAGAAAATTAACCCTACTTTCCCCCACAGACATCTGGCCCCTGCCCATATCCATTGTCACCTGATGTTTAACCAAGAAATCCCAACCGAGAATCATGGGATGAGCAATTCCTCTCGCGACAAAGACCGTGTGCTCAACACTTATATTACCCACACCAATCTCTACCATGCACGTTCCTAGCAAATCAACAGTTTGCCCATTAACAGATGCAGCCAACAAACCGGTAGATTCAAGAACTCTGGTTCTTAGCAAGGAATGCTTCATACGAAATTGTTCACTAATTAATGTAATTTCGCAACCACTATCTGTAAGTGCCTTAATCTCCACCCCATCTACTTTTGCGAATATATGTGCTGAAATCTTATCACCCTTACTACTAATCTCAGACATTGACGAAATTGAATGCTTCCCACTGACATCGTCATGATTCTGTTTGACCGACGGACATACATCCAATGTATGACCCATTCCCCCACAATTATTACAGCACATTGATCTATTCCGAAAATTTGTAACCGTCTCTGGTATTACATTACGGGCAATACTTCTCCCGTTCCGTGGATAATTCTTTTTGTATGATTCAACTCCTGTGGGAACACCACAGTCATAGCCATATGTTTTCCCACGATATGCATCTGGGGGTAACAACCTCTCAGTACACATACGAACCAAATGACCGACTGTCCGGTCCCACACCTGAAGCACGTTCTGATTTTGTACTGGCAATTAGATGAAATATGCCCAAACCCGCCACAACAGAAACATCTACAATTATAGTCAGTCCTGTCATGACCAGCCGATAGTGCAATACCAACCGACATAGCTTCCACAGGCTCCGAAATATTCTTAATTTCCTCAGTAGCCACAGTAGCGTGCCGTACACTCAGATCGCTAATTGCCATCAAGTTTTTTTCTCGTACGCGACATTCAATCTTAATTGCCAACCGAACAGCATCACTAACATCACATGGATTCTTCTCTCTTACATCGTCTCCTATTGATATGCCATCTAAGAAATGCGTCAACACCACATCATTTTTAGCTTCATCATTGTACATTGGATATGCAATCCCAACAATTGACTTCAACCTTCCCGCAAACACTGCAAAGTTTTCATCATTTTCACATCTAAGATTCCTCAACCTATCCCTGTACACATCTCGCACCGTCTCAGAATGATAGACATCTTTAAATGCATCTTTAAGCAATGTATAATTTTGCTTGACATCTGGTTCTAAATTCCTGTAAATAACAAATGCTGCATCGCCTAACACAGTCGGAAAAATTGATAACTTCCGTTTCTCAGAAACATCGCCTACCCAGATTTCAAATCTGTCAACCCAAGAAAAGAAATCATCATCCCTTTTACCCTCAAAACGCTTTATATCAGATGGCCCAATCATGCCACTTACTGGTGACATGACACCCGATCATGCACTAATAGTGAATAACTGTCAAATTTTAATGCATAAAATCTAGTTAAATTACCCGAGAGAAAAAAAATATATGATCCCAAAAACTATTTTATCCCAAAGTCATGCGGCCACGCCACAATGAAGTGCAATCCAAAGTCATGCGGCCACGCCACAATGAAGTATAATATAGGCTAACGTAAAATTGCCAACTAACAATCGAAAGAGATTGCAAAAATGTATTCAATAAGAACAAACAAACAAA
The DNA here is from genome assembly GCA_025802215.1 of Wirenia argentea. Taxonomy (NCBI): domain Eukaryota; kingdom Metazoa; phylum Mollusca; class Solenogastres; order Pholidoskepia; family Gymnomeniidae; genus Wirenia; species Wirenia argentea. Next base: position 8,386 of record WNLI01163332.1, on the reverse strand, counting down.
CAAATTACCCAACAAAATGATAAAATAAGTACAAACTAGTCTAAACTAACTACTAGACCAACCAAAACCTAAGAATATATCAGTCCATGTCACGAATAGATGTACATATTCCAATGGACCTTAAAAAATAATAATAATAATAATAATATAAAAAAAAACTTTTTTTTAAATAACCTAAACAGACCAGTCCAGTATCATCAAATTCCCCCAAAAATTCATTTCAGGCCGCTCGTGGCACAGCCACGGAACCTACAATACTGTATAGTGTAAACATTGTACCAAGTATTAACACATACGGTAAGTACGAACCAATGTATAAAAAGAAATGGTAGCCCCCAAGGTACTATCCTTGGTCCTCAATTATTATTTATTTTTCTCCAATAGTCACATACCATTTGCACAATACCGATGTAAATTTAACCCCAGCAATGTACCCACATGCTGAGCTTAACGCGAGAATCTTGTCTTAAAAAAAAACAAATGATCATAGCCTACACATATAATTTACCGTATGACATAAAAACGTCCCAAAACACGACCAATAAAGTTTCGACACACACACGTCGTGTCAGACACCATGTGACACCTAGACAATAACACGTACTGTAAGTACGACACTAAATAAACAAATAGTTACTCCAACCAATGGCCCAAATTACCACTTTCACTTCCGATTTCACACACCTAGCCGTGTCAACTCAAATTGTGCCTAAACTCAAGGGAACAAAAATGAAATACGTACACCTCTAGTGATCTACACATCCGCAGCCACAAAAATACCACCTTCACTCTCGATTTGACACGTGACCTGGCCGTGTCAACTCAAATTGTACCCAAACTAAATTGAAAAAAAAATGAAATACACCCACTTCTACTGACATCCACATACATTAAACCGTAGGCCTACACATTGCTACAAGTATATTAACATTAATACCGAGCAATGAACCCAACAACCCGACATGACATCTAATCTCATGCAAAAACTAACATGTTTTGCCTATAAAAATACCCAAAATACTTTGTATTTTACCCGTCCCTTTATGCGGAGGCACGCATGATTCCGTTGACCGCTGCCGCCACTGTGATCTTGTGGCCAACTCCCACGCAAATCACAATCACGCGCTGACAAAGTTCTTTGCGTGTTGCCTGCTCGCCGTCATGTCGAGAAGAGACAGGAAGCGAAGAAACGAAACCGAAAGTAGTGCTAGTTAAAGCCGTAGTACGACCATATTTGACAAAGGTAAGGTAGAAACGGACACTGCCACAGTGATATAGCCCCGAGCCACTATAGGCTCAGATTTTTAAAAATCAGAATCCAAATTTTCCTTCAAAAAATTAACGCCATTTAGCGCACTGTCATCAGGCGTTACCACACATTCATTGTGGTAGATTCGCTTGATGGAGCGTATTGACCGAACTATCAGTTAGTTTGCGCTTTGCGCAGATACAGCGAGGTTTCGCACATGTAGCTCGTGCATACAATTGTCTCCCGTACATTGTGGCCGGTCAGGACACTCGTTGGACACTCCTGTGGGATAGAAATAATTACACATGAAATACAATGATGTCGTTTTCTAGTAAGAAATGTTATCGTCTGACCTAACAGTACGATTGCGGCATAGCAATGTAGAAATGTATACATACAGGTTTAATGTGTTTATCCTGTCTGTTGTAATTATTATCCACATTGTGGTATTGTGATATTTCTCCCTCTACGCTGTGCAATGACACTATACATAGAGTATACTGATATCGAAACTCAAAATTTAAATCACCTTTTATAATCCAATGTTTTACTCAATGGCATCAACCCTGAGGATATACCTATTAGTGAGCCAGCACCAGACATCTGGCAGTGGTCTCTTCGCAGAGTAACGGCGAACAGATTAAGATCGAGAGCGATGAAGGTTCGCGTCTTGGGTCCTACAACAAATCCTGATATTCCTCGAGTCAACGTGAGAGCTGTATACAGTCGTGTAATCAGTTTGTGAGGTCCAGAGGAGCTATCACTTTGGTATTAGTTAGTGTATACATCTGATGGGATTGGAACATGGTGACAGAAGTGATTTAGTTGCAGCCCAATGCGGCATCATGTACATCTTTTGATATTTTCTTAACCTGGCATGTTCGTTCTTTCTTTGAAAGAATAAAGTTCTCACAAAGAAAGTTGTCACTAATATACTTACACACCTGTCCCATTAGCGGTAGCAGGCGTAAAACGTAGATCATGAGACCACCACCCTGGTGGATGGCGGTAACTTTTAAAATTACAGCTAAACAGCACAACAGCATTAGCGATTACCAAACTTAGGCTGTTGAACAAATGAAGTTACAAATGAGAAAAATTTCATACACAAAGCTGTGAGCAGTGACCATGCACTGATCTATACAAGTGTGTGACTGAGCATTCGATATATGCACACTGCAATAAAGCAATAGTTATACGGGTTGTATCCAAAGAACATTCTGAGGGCTTAAACAATTATCAGATAACTTAATAAACAATCAATTAAGATATTGATTAAAATTGTATTAAATCATACAATTAACGGCCATTTTAAACTTTATATAAAATGACAGCAACAACACATTACCTCCCTTGAGTTGACTCGATTGGATTGACAACATTGAGTGACGAGGAAGTGACAGTGACGACAGGTGGTAACCCTTGAGATTCCGACGTGGAAACTGCCACCTTTGGCAACGTAACTGGCACCTCCGACATGGCTAGTTCAGGCTGAGACATGGGAGGTGAACTGGACTGCGACACAGCGGTGACAGGGGAAAGCAGGCCCCTCTCCCTGAGCAGATCGATAAACTTCGCTAGCCATGGATTCAGAACCCCAATCCATGCTTGGTGGCGTTAAACACGTATCCATTATTATGCAATATAATACTGTACACAACAATATTTGGAACTGACTAATTGATTTTAATTACATTCACTTTTTGACAGGTATGGTATGCCATAGTTTTAAATCACATTAAAATGTCAATGTCACCGAGGCCATGGATCACGTCCTTGAATCTGGTGCTCCGTACATTATATCCTTCATCAGTAGTGATCCTTTCATTACACTCTGCCGTTTTCTTCTGTGTAGATTTTAAGCGTTTTTTGTGATAGCCTAGAGAATATTTGGTGGCAAATAAAAAGTTGTTGTCTTTCGATATGCCGTATTCATTAAACATCTGTATCAGTGTATTAATCTATGCCACAATATCTTGCGGTATTAATACATGGGCATAATTTTTTCCCTTTCCATACATACATATATATATTATGCAAGACGAAAAGTGCCGACAAGATTGTTCCGCATCATCAGTCATCACGTATTGACTCTACTGTACTCACGGCATCCTCCCACACGCTGAGCAGTAGTCGACTGGGTTCTTCCCCCCTCCGCGCATTGTAGAGGGTGAGTCTGACGATAATGAGTGAGCGCAGCCATGTGTACTTGTGGGCCATGGTAGTCTCCAACTCACTCTTGGAGAATTCGCGCAATCTTAACATTTCACTTTCATGAGCCATAGCTTCTTGACGTCGGTGTTTGTCTAGTGATGCCACGACACACTTTTAACTGGAAGACGAAATCACCTCTGGTGTACGATACTTGTACGCACTTTCAAACTTTTTGATTTCTTGTTAGCTTTCGTCCAGCTTCTGCTCTGTGAAATACCCCTTGGGGATTTGATTGCACGTATGATTATAGCATGTAATTGAAGTTTGAGACCATGTTTCTTACTTTTTCCCTCCTCTGCCTCACACAAACTCGCCAGTGCCTTCAGCAGGTGTAGTGCAGGACGCAGGATTTTCTGTTCCATTCAGAATCGATGTAATGCAGGGTGAAACTTATGAAGCTATGGTTAGATTTCGATGACCAGATATCCGTGGTCGCTGCGTAGTACGGAAAGGGATCCGCCAACAGTCTCTCCAACTCCTGTCGCAATCGCGCTCCTATCTCCGGTATTATTGATGTTCGCAGTGTCTTCTCTCTCGGTGGTGTGAATTTTCTGTTTAGGCAGCGTAGGAACATGAGGAGACATTCATTGCTGATGGTGCAGTGGTGTATGGCAGAACTGCATGAATCACCCTCTGGATCTGGTTGTCGTCTCCACACAGTCTGAGTGCAAGATGCGCATAACTCGGTGGTTGATGTGCCACGTCTTCAAGGCGCCTCTTGGTCTGCAAACCGGGCAGAATGTCTTTAAACTGACCCGAGTGGGTGTAGGTGGCCACGTCATTGTTGGTGAAAGGGTAGACTGGGTAGTTAAGGATATCTCCCGAGTGTTGGGACGATTTTCTATGGGAAAGATGTCTACTCCGACATCAGCGTTATTTATATCAGCCATATCGACATCCTCAATCGCAGTATTGCCAACGATCTCTACTGTATGTCAATGTCCAAGATGGGGGAATGTGACAAACGACATCTCATAATATGCAATCATTATGCTCTATCAAATAGTTTCACTAACTGTCCACGCTTGTTGTCGTCCATTTTACTGACAGCCTTTCCTATCTCTGTACTGGTTTAGTGGTTTACTTGATGAAACGGCGTTTCTATGTAGGACATAATTACCGGGAGATTTTGCGGTGTCCTTTACATTTTTGGTTCCAACTACATACGCATCATCTATACTTTTGGCCCCACTCAAGACACCCTGACCCTGATCCTTGTACTTTTTCTGACAAAATTAATGTCACCATATCAGTAGACTTTTCCTGCTCAGTGTTATATCCTACCCATTCATATCCCCCTGATCTTGCCATTTCTTTTTCTTGGTGGTTTTATCTTTCTGTTGCCGGTCTTTAGTCTTTACTTGACTTGACAGTGTATCCTGTTTCTCGTAACACTCCTCGTTCATAAGAACAAATATTTGACTTGTGTCCTTGATGTCTGCCCCTACAATTAAAACTTGTGGTTGCCACGTCGCTTGCCTTGCAGCAAAGTATGTGTGTCATTCACTCGATTCAATTGATTTGTTGAGGTATCATCCATTAGTTGTGGTGTATCACAGATTCATTGATCACACTTGATACATTGATCACACTTGATACATTGATCACACTTGATACATTGATCACACTTGATTCATTGATCACACTTGATACATTGATCACATTTGATACATTGATCACACTTGATACGTTGATCACACGTGATATATTGATCACACTTGATACATTGATCACACTTGAAACATTGATCACACTTGATACATTGATCACACTTGATACATTGATCACGCGATACATTGATCACACTTGATTCATTGATCGCACTTGATACATTGATCACATTTGATACATTGATCACACTTGATACGTTGATCACACGTGATACATTGATCACACTTGATACATTGATCTCACTTGATACATTGATCACACTTGATACATTGATCACACTTGACATTGATCACACTTGGTACATTGATCACACTTGATACATTGATCACACTTGATACATTGATCACACTTGATATATTGATTACACTTGATACATTGATTACACTTGATATATTGATTACACTTGATATATTGATTACACATTGAGTTGATTACACTTGATATATTGATTACACTTGATATATTGATTACACTTGATATATTGATTACACTTGATATATTGATTACACTTGATACATTGATTACACTTGATATATTGATTACACTTGATATATTGATTACACTTGATATATTGATTACATTTGATATATTGATCACACTTGATATATTGATTACACTTGATACATTGATTACACTTGATACATTGATTACACTTGATACATTGATTACACATACATTGGTTACACTTGGTATACAAGTCGACAGTTCGTGTTTCTTTGTATATGATGGTTTTCATAGAGTGGGAACGCTTCGCTGGGTATCTATACTCCATGTCATACTGCGAATGGCGGGGTATAACAATATAAAATTTCATTTCGAGACAAAGTACGTAATAATAGAAAAAATATTAAAATTAGGATTCAAATAAATAAATTCATAAGAAAAAATTAATAATGTATACCGGTAATAATATATAAAATTTAATTAAACAATATATAAATAATATAAAAGGTGATTACAAACACATACAAGCAGACATACATAAAAAAGACAGGGGTCATTCTGGATATCACTTACTTACTTACTCATGGTCTTACTCGCTTACTTGTACTTGACTAGGCTACTTAGCACACGCTTACACCATCTCATCCCTCTCTAATCCGCACGTCCACAACATTCGAGAAACCTTCGATCAAATACTTATATTTACCAACTGAATATCCGTCTAATACATGAGCTAACTGGGCTACATTAACGGGTGTTGGCTTGGAAGTGATTTGTTTGGGACATGAGGATGCCCCATGGTCTCGGGCCTTGCAGCTACAACACTCGTGTGGGAATTGGCATTTGAAGTACGAACATGAACCGTAGGACTGGAAATTAAAACATGTTCCTTTAGGCCAGCGGGTCGACCCTCTTCCTCGGCCCATGGAACCTCTGCCGCGTGCCCTAAAACCCCTACCAAGCCATCTTCCATTGCCAAAACCTCGTTTTCCTCTACTTGACCCGTTGAATTGGTTTGGAAAGGGCTGATTATGGACGCAGTCATAGGCAGACAGACCTGAACCTCTGCAGATATCCCAGAGCTCTATGTTCTGTACTAACCAACACGGTTTAGGCTGAGTTGGCAACCACTTACGAAATTGTGTATCATAATATTGCCAATTTCCACCGATAGCATGTAGCCTTTTAATACGCTTAACGTATGCTAACAGGTCAGCTAAACAATTATACTTCGAGGCATATATGCTGATAAAAACGTTAAACGCCTCACCCCACTTCTCTATCGAATCTATTTTGGGGGTATCTCTCTTAATTTTGAACTGGTTATTACCGTCCACAAAAACTCTCGCATGAGACATGTCTGCGTCTTCATCCAATTTTTTGTTGTCTAATAGTTGGTGAAGCTCTACATTATTGATTGGAAATGATTTTCTCCCTAATTTTGCTATCAACATTTAAGTCAATTGGCATCGATAACGAATACTCACTGCTGGTACTTGCGGGGGTGTTGCTGACGTCACCGGCCTCTGGAAGTATAGATGCGATGTGCTGTATCACTGCTGGTGGAACGCCATCGCCTGAACCTGACTGCTGTAGGCCTACTGATGTGTTAGTATTGTTATTAGCAGTCATTAGTGCCTTCATTTCTAGGACCGCCGCGGATAGCTCCTGTACGGTACTGTTAAGCTTGTTGATTTCTGTTACTGGATCTATGCCCGTTGCCCTGCTCTCAGGGTTGGCTAACCCAGCCCCGGGACCTGTTGCCGGAGTCGACGCCGATGTCCCAGCCCTTGCCCCGCGAGGTACTGCAACTCGAGCTGGTCTGTCGGCCACTAAAGCTGGGTGCCATGTTCTGTTTGTTTGACGCGTATTGTGAATGCGAGGCGGAGGAGGCATGACTGGACTGTAAAATTAAAGTAAATTACAACACCTCACACGTACATATACAGTAAATAAGCCAACCCGGAGGCTGTTAAAACACCAAACACCATAGGGCTCACGGATTTAATTATCAATATTTAAATTAACAGGCATATAGTGTAACTATTTAGCTAAACAATCTTGCACGAAAAGCTAAAAGCAAATTCTTATGTCACATAAATACATTGATGCCTACTAAAGATTTACAGATATAGAGGACGCGGCTATCTCATCCATGTGCCCATCTGCAGGCCTGCGAAGTGGAGTGCCTTGCCCAAGTGCACACAATTTCATATTTTTGCTATAACAGCCACATTTGGGGCTTATAATGGCTACAATTCGCCAAATCAGTAGTGGTGTAGAGTGTGCATGTAACATATTAACAAATTTGTAAAATAAAGTTTCACAGTGGCAACAGAATCCAAAATGGCCGCCATTTTATTCAAATATTTGATAGAATTTTTATCTAGCATAAGACTCTTATCTTACATCACGTTATTCAGCAGAACACGATTGCAAACTGTATAGCGGGCTATATATTATAATTCAATGCGCAAGGCTATTCTGTGACCTGTTAAGGAAAATGAGCCTCAAGTGGACTTAAATGGAAAACATAGTATAGTCTGGAAAATGTAGATTTTGTGTATTCATCCGATACTTTAAAAAAGCATGTTACTATTTAGCTAAACAATCTTGCACTATGAGCTAAAGGCAAAATAATTAATGCTCATGCCATACACATATTGATGCCTACTAAAGATTTACAGATGTAGAGGACGCGGCTATCTCACCCATGTGGTCATCTGCAGGTCTGTCAAGTGGCGTGCCTTGCCCAAGTACACACAATTTCATATTTTTGCTATAACAGCCACATTTGAGGCATATAAT
>WNLI01163221.1:0-14641 GCA_025802215.1 Wirenia argentea | reverse complement strand
GTATAGGCGAGAGGATATATGGACGACTGGACGAGGGGATGTATCATGTATGGGTGAGGGGATGTATAGGTGGGGATGTATGGACGAGGGGATGGATGGACGAGGGGATGTATGGGTGAGGGGATGTATGCCTGTATGGGTGAGGGGATGTATGGATGAGGGGATGTATGGATGAGGGGCTGTATGGGTGATGGGATGTATGGGTGAGGGGATGTATGGGTGAGGGGATGTATGGACAAGGGGATGTATGGGTGAGGGGATGTATGGGTGAGGGGATGTATGGGTGAGGGTATGTATGGGTGAAGGGATGTATGGATGAGACGTATGGGTGAAGGAATGGATGTATGGGGAGGAGATGTATGGATAAATCATGAAAGATATGTGAGTGGATATATAGACGAGGGGCGCTATGTGTGAGGGTGTGTATGGTGAGGGTGTGTATGGTGAGGGGATGTATGGGTGAGGGGGTTCGTTGGTGTAGAATGAGTGAGGGGCGATGAGACTCTGTTACAAAATGAGCGTACTAATGGATGAGTGAGGTGATGCATGGTTATGTGACGGCATGTGTAGCTGATGTAGGTGACGACTGGGGATGTGTATGTAGGACTGGTGAAGGCATTGTGGAGATCATAGAGATCAGACATGGAGGTGAGAGAATGGGTGGATGAGGGGATGGATGTGAGTGGATATGTAGGTGTAATGCGATGTGTGTATTACACGACATTGGCACATTATGTAGGCATAGCCTTAGTATAGCATACATGTACATTGTAGTTATAGATATATTTTTATTCCTATTTGTCCACATGTTTTGGTCGAAATTGGCAATCTGTAGACCTAAAAACATCCATCATTGCCACTCTCAAATATACGTCAGAATGGCTCAAATGCCACCAGAGACCACGAAAATTTTCGAAATCGCTGGGGGAGGCCCCCCAGACCCCCCGTCGGAGGCGCGCCTGCGGCGCGCGGAACGCCTTCCGCGTCCTTTGGTTGATCATGTAATATATGTCGAACCCCCTAAAGCAAATGTCACCCTACGGGCCTGTCTTCGATGGGCTAGTGGGGGGGGGGGGTGAAGTGGCATAGTCTGCCCTAAAATTGGCGCCCACGTAAAAGTGGCGCCCCATCCTTCATACCAGAAGCGCCCGCCAGGGGTACTTGTATGGAAGGGCGCCTAAAATATTGATATAAGGTTACTGTATGGATGAATCCTCAAGTAAGTTTGCGTAAACACTGTTTTGTTATGGCTAATATTGAAATTATTGCAAAATATACAAAATGGTGCCCCATGGGTCAATTTATGGCGCCACCTAAGTCAATTTTTGGCGCCCCTAGGAAATTTGTTGGCACTCCCTGGGTCAATTTTTGGCGCCCCCAAAGTGGCTGCCCCTCCCGGCACTGGGGCTAGTGGGGGAGGTGCAGTGGTGTAGTCTGTGATGGGCTAGTGGGGGAGGTGCAGTGCTGTAGTCTATGATGGGCTAGTGGGGTGAGGTCGATGTGGTGCTGTGGCGGAGTTTGTGAGGGGGCTAGTGTGGTGCTGTTCTCGCGGAAAGTAAAAAAGTATCCAAAATAAATTCTGGCACATTAGCCTACTTATGCTATATAATAATGTTATTGTTATGTCTTTAAATTATCCAAAGTAGCATCACCTGTTGTCATAGTCTGTCCCCTAGCCGTAAATCCATGTGCACATCACGGCTGTAACCCCCCCCCCCCCTGCCTCCCACACGCAACTGTATACGCATTACCCACCATGTTTTCATCATAACTATATCACCCACCCCTTCTAATATAACCAATTATACCTATTCCACAAGCCTCCAACACATCCCCCTGAAATCTGCCATTATAGCTATGGACTATGGTGCTAGTCTGTTACCCAGGCCCGGGTCACATAACCCCAGCTGTCCATTACCCCATGCAGACATAACACCCAGATGGCATCCCCACAACCAACAATGGTCCATTGTCCAGTGCCTATAAACACAGCATTTGCCCATACCAAATATATCTCTATATGCCTAGTTTATCTCTTATAGACCAGCGCGGCGCATATTGCATTGACTGTACCGATATACTCTACCGCAATCTGACATGATAAAATGGCACGACGCATCGCTTAGCCTGAGAACATTTAGAACACCGATGTGGGAATCCGTCACAGACGCCACGTCACCTCAAGTGTGAATGTCTAAGGAGGCAAATCACACAATAGGTAATCGTTAATGATGTGACATAATGTTACACCATAACGACGTCGTCTGTGACCCGAGCTGAGGTCATTGAGATCACAGGTCGAGGTATACTGTCTGTAATCTGCAGACTGCATGATGAGTTGTCGGGCGGGGGCGGGGGCTATCTGTGGGCTATTTCTTCACTATAAGGTTCCATAATATTGTACCGGAGTTGACATGGGGGAGAATGAGTGTAGGGTGGCAGGGGTGTATGGGTTTTTTATGACATGATCCATGCAACCATCCTAATTGACGGTAGTCTACAGTTTAGCAGCAGATTAGTCAGTATTGCTTTCAAATTATCCAATTATTATAATTTTTTTAATATTTCCTATACACACTAGGCTATAATATATAGGCCTATGTCATAACATGGCCTGAAACCACAGTCGGGAGAATGTAGGCCTATATTATCACTTTCAGTAATATAACACAATGAATATGCATGTTATTGCTGTTATTGATATAAATAACAATTGTACAATAACTATTTTGACATATTTCGTATTTTTCCTAATCCATATATAATTATATATTATATATAATATTATACAAGTTCAGAAAATCAGAAATTTAATAGCCTATTATCCAACAGACATGGATCTACCAAACAGCTTGCCCCCATACATAATGTTACTGACCGATGCCCATTAGTCCATTACAAGGATACCCCTGTCTAGTTCAAAGAGAAAACAGTCACCCCAGATTGAGATGGCCAGCATTGATAATTATCCAGTTGATCTGTGTTACACAACGCATCAGGTTATCTTGCCTGTCATCTCTCCCAAAGTAGTGCCTGGTGATGTACATCAGTCTGCCACCATAAAGGACACAATTGCCAAAATGCAGATCCTGTAGATTTTATTATGTTACTACATGAGATATGCATGATATGTACAAGGATTGAGCAATTGTGTAAAAATCTTAGTTATAAACGTGTAATTAGTGTACTTATAACGGAAAGAAGGAGGGACTATTTTCGTCGGGGAATAAGACAATGTGGTACGGCTTTCAACCTGACTGTGAACAAGATAATCCTCGCTAATCCGTGGATTACTAACTAGTGCATGATCCGATATGTGCCCCTGTGACTCTATCACGTGCATAATTTATCTGACTATGTTTGGTTCAGAGAACTATTTGATTACGCATAAAGAAACCTTTGATTTGACCAGATTCTTAGATTGAATTGGTTTTGCCAGTGACAAATTTTCAGTTTTGTAGAAATATTGCCAATTACATTCGTATTTAGGCTTATATATCATAAACTATACGTGCTATGTCAAACTTTTTCATGTCTATGCAATACGAACATGTCACTTTGTATATACCAACAAGAAAAAATAGCATCTTCCCGTTGATTCTTGTCAATAATTGAGCCTAAAGATTACAAACGCTCTCAAACGCTCTGAGGGGTGGAGGGGTCAAACGCTTTTGAACGCTCTGAGTGCTAAAGGGTTAATGATTAGGATACTCAACATAAGAACGAAGCGAGTTTAAAGTGATCGATTCGTATCGAGCGTGCACGTACCGGTATTAGATACATACGTAGAACCATACATTATAATATTGTCATGCATTATTACTTGCACAGGGTTTCTGTTTTGAATCAAACTGTTATACGACTGACTATACTTTACCCCCTAAATATCAAGAGCAATGAGAAACCTTTCAATGACATCTCAATTCAATGACAGACGTTCAAAACGTCATGTACAATATACAAAACCCAACTATCCATGCGTCAGATTAACTATACCTTAGAATTAGGTAAGTTAAGCCTATATATGTCTATACACAGATGCGTATACAAGAGTGTGGGCTATACCGCTATACACATGGACTGTATTTGGATAATGTATAAAGACAAAATAGTGTAATTCATAGGACATCGCGGCAAGTAGTAGTACGCATACAGCATACCCACATATTATAGTACTAAAACTAACAGTATTCACACATGTAATGTGCCGTAACTTGCGGTTGTCGGTTGTCACACGGTACACTCTTCCATAGGCCGGAGTACTGAATGACGATACACGACCCGTCTACTTCGTGTTCTATGGCTTTGTCTTTACCTGTAACCACATTTGCTATGTTCAGTATTACTCTACAGTGCGTGTGAATACAATGCGCGTCTCTCTCCCTTGTGGACTCTATACACAACGCTGGCGCATGGAAACTGCTCTATACGTAGATGTACACAGATACCGTCACTACGCCCAGTCTACGCCGCTGCAAACCGATGCGGACTCTGTTCTCTACAACGCTGACAGACGGACCTTACTCGATACGTGGACGTAAAAAGACCCCGTCTCTACGCTCAGTCTACGCTGATGCAAACCGACGCGGACTCTGTTCTCTACAACGCTGACAGACGGGCCTTACTCGATACGTGGACATAAAAAGACCCCGTATCTACGCTCAGTCTACGCCGATGTAAACCGATACGGACTCTGTTATCTACGACGCTGGGAGATGGAACCTACTCTATACGTAGATGTAGACGCTGGGAATGGACACTATACACTATTATAATACGCCTACACAGATGTAAACAGATGCCTTCTCTACGCTCACTCTACGCCGATGTAAATCGATACGGACGCTGTTCTTTACGACGTTGGCACACGGACTCTACTATATACGTGGATGTAAACGATGCGGACTCTGCATGCGCCCTGCGACGATGGAAACCAATACATCTTACTCTGCTACTTACGGCTATGTAAACATACGGACTCTTACATTCTACTTCTACGCCGATGTAAACTACGACACTGGTGAATGGACACTCTATAAGTGGATGTACGAGCATGTGCGGACTCTGTGATCTGCGACGACGTAAACCGACACGGACTCTGCTATTTACGAGACGTAATGTGGTGACGTAAATCTCTACTTCTCTACTTCTATCTACTTCTACTGCGATGTAAATAGACACACACTCTACTCTCGACACAGGAGATTACTACACTACATCTAAATAACTCAATATTCCGTGGTTTTATCACGATACTCTTTCAAATTACGAGTTTGGCGTAGTAGTTTAAAGCATCGTGGATATAGGGGAGATGGAGTACAATTGTAACAGCAGCGATATTAGCGCCGGGTTTTGAGCAAGGTATGATATCATGGTATCTGAGTAAAGGTATTCTCTGGCCCATTATGACCACCCACAAATTTTATATATAGGACAATTGTTAATTTAATTATATCGTAATTTCCGTTTTACCACACATAAGTAATATTAGATAATTTCATTGTTTCTGTTTTTTAATCGTTTTAACGCACGCAAACATATTACCATTTACTATTAAATTGAAGAGAGCTTTTTCCTAATTAATCGTACATATCGAGTTATTTTCAGCGAAGACCGCATGTACAGATAACGTCGGATTTGTAACACGCATAGGGTGGGGGACAATTGTAACAGAAGTTATTATTTCTATGACGTCACAATTGATTCCGATCATGTTCCACTTTTTGAACAATGCAAGTTCACCTCACAACACAGCATTATCGTACTTTACAAAAATGTACGTATAGTAATGCTAAATGGTGAGAATTGATATTACACCTATCTCGCAATACTAAAATACCTTATACGTTTGTATAGCACTACTGCATTAACGATCCGTATAAACTGATATTAATGTCACATGACCCGGGACTGTAATGTGACGCTAAATGTTATTTTCAAACTATATCTTGTTATTTTCTATCTATAATATACACTGTTACAATTGTCCACTTCGTCTGTTACTATTGTCCCTACCCGGGGGACAATTGTAACAAACCAATTACGGTAGAACAAGCGGTCATTACTCGGGTCGTATTGGAGTTATTTTAAATTTTCGTGTCTCACATGCTACAGGGATTGTGGATTCATAATATACCACAAAATTAATCAAATACCTTATAAGACAACAGAGTTATCCACATAATGCGAAAAAGTGTTACGATTGTACCCCCTCTCCTCTATCAGAAATCTATCGCGATTTCTCGTACTCCCTATACGCGGACGAGATAAATACACCGACCGCGTCGCGTCAATCGCAACGTAATCGCCGCATTAGGTACATATTATTCCCGTATTACCCTTTTCGAGGCACGCACTATCGGACCAGGCTGGTCTAGACTGGACAAAGCCGCCTCGGTCCGGGCTAGGCTGCGACATATTTGACCATTTGTATTTTTATAACTATTGGTTGGACCAGTAAAACGTATCGTTTATGTGTATACTAAATGTGTAAGATAGAAGGGCTTGCAAAAACGAAATATCCTACATGCAAAATTAAGACAAATATAGTAAAACGTTAAGGATTTTAAACAGAAATTTCCAACCGGTTTGATAGAATGAGTCCGGGTGTCTTCCAGATAAATACAATCAACTTAACGGATAGTGTCGTCGGTGCAGGAGGACCCTATCATAACTTATGCAGAAAACCAGACATGTGTCTTTTTTAGTTTTTATAAAATAGGCAAATAAAGCAGAGTGTTCCAAATTAGCCCACGTTCCACATTAGCCCATATCTGATTCACTCTATCGCATCCGTACATTCGGAATAAGTATGGCAGTACATGGCATACGCGCGATGGGCTGATACGGTGTACCGCGCTATACTACACATTAATGCAATTATACTTTCCATAATGACCGTTGATATTTACTATATTCGCTCCAATCGGTATAATGATTACCAAACTAACGGGCCTACTGCATACTGTGTCATTTTCGAGGATAATTGAGATAAACATATAAACGCCCAGTCAATAATAATGTACGGGCCAACTGTAATCTGAGATGGATAATCATCCGAAAACTGTGCATATTATTGACTGGCCGGCTATGCAAACGTTTCGTGGGTTGTCTATCGATTGACCCAGCCATGTCAACGTGCCGAGAGTCGGTTATAAATATATACACAATGCATTAGTTGTTTCTCTGTATGCGCCGAGTCACAAGTAGGCTATTATTTACTTTTATCTCCAACGTTATTTAACGTCGTTTGCCATTTTGTGTTAGAACATCAATCGGCATATCGGCGACTCAGCTTGGTAAGTGCTATATAACTGTCTATACACATTACATTATTATTATTTGTTAATAAACTAGCCATTTAATTAATACGGTTTCAGCGTAGTTCGTTACCCGAAAGCGACAATACATAGGCATTGAGATAGAAATACAGCAACTTCTGCCTTCCTGTGACCTTCGGTACATCTGTGCGCGGGGAATCCTGGATCCCTCCATTATATGGGTGATTCCTGTTCAGCACGGGTGCATGCGAGCTCCGTACACAATGGGCACAGCCAGTAGTCAACCGGAGAATAAACCCAGTTCAATCTGTAAACAACAATTGACGAAATGCTTTACTGTTGTTTCTGTTGCGTTTAACATATAGGTCCATTGACTATCCAAATGTATTCGACATGCTCACGGTTAAAGAATAAGTTCAAACGTACATACGATTAGCCCGCATTTACAACTCTACGGTTACCGTCACGAGTAACGTATGGCGTATCTCCCATCACACTGTACTCTGTATTTTATATATAGCGTGCAAGTATCATCGTGTATGTGTCACATTTGCATATTGAATTTATACATTGGCTATGACTGTATACATAGTAGGAGTAAATTTATTATTCACATAAAATATTGAATATATATATACAGAAATGAATACAAATAATATGTACGGTACAACGTAGTAAGAATATGCACTACAATACCGTATTATGACTATCATCTCGTACAATCGTGTCACTCAATCACTCATTCTACAATACACGGAGGCTTACATTTAACCTACGTAAATTGGTTGGTTTTTCATCAATATAGCCGGTTGTGCCTGTACATATTTTAAGGAGGAATTTAGACACAATGTTCTTCTATTTTGTCCGACAAGAGATGACATTTCCATGGTGTTCGTACCATTGCGCACTGTTGTGATATTTGTACTTGTTGAATACAAATCACCCATACGTGACCAACCCACCTTTTCTAGAAGTGCTGACGTGGACGCATATTTACTAACACCCCACCAATGTTTTAATAGCCGACCTTGTACCTTTGTTAGAAAATCAAAGTCACCTGATTCGCACACCGCACGTAAACCATATGTTGCGGATGGTAACACGACCGTGAGTAGGATACGCTCTAGTGTTTTGAGTGACATTTTGTGTAGTGGCATCCTACCCGCCACTCTACCACAAGACCCAATACCCCTTTTGAGAAGTTGTTCCTTATGTGCAGTAAACCCTCCCTTCGTTTGAAACAAAACTCCCAAGTAGGTAAAATTTGGTACAAATTCCACACTGAGACCATTATACATCAGTATATCTTTTTTGCTAAATCTTCCTCCTAGCCGAAATTTTATTACTTTTGTTTTTGCTACATTAACGGCCATCTTATTTGTAACGCAGTACTGATATAATCTGTCCATAGCTTTTTGTAAGTAGGTTATGTTGGTACTACATATAGCTAAGTCATCAGCGAAAATGATGGTTTCTATGTCATCACCCTTTAGTGTATCTGGTAGATCTGCGGTAAATATGGAGTAGAGGTGTGGTGACAAACATTGCCCTTGTGGGAGACCTTTACCTTGTGTTATACTGCCACTCAGTGATTGACCAGATATGATTTGTACACTATTCTCCCCTAAAAGAGCCCACAATGCCTTGACAAATTTAGTCGACAGACCAATACCAACGAGTTTTTGAATCAAGATGTTCCGGTCAACGCTGTCGAACGCCTTGCTGTAGTCTACGAAGGCTACATACAAGAACTGCATCGGTTTTGACAACCTACTTTTTACAAGAGTTTTTAGTCGTAGAATTGCGGTTTCAGTAGATTTGCCTTGTCGGAATCCATGTTGTTCATTTGGTATAACATTGTTCCTCTCCGCCCATGTGTATAGCCTATGGTCCAAAATGTGACAGTAGCTATTCAGCAGCCTAGATTGGAGGGCTATCCCTCTAGCATTATTTGGATCGGAGGTACTACCCTTGCCCTTGTAAAGTGTGAGAAGGTAGTAAGTTAACCATTGCGTGGGACAATATCCCATTGCTAAGCACATGTTGAATAACTTTGTTAATGGTAGCAACAATACCCCAATACCATCTTTGAGTACTTCATTAGTTATACAATCTGGCCCTGCAGCCTTCCCATTTTTGCCGTTATTGATTGCCTTTAGTACCTCTACTGTGGATATATCTACATCTAGGTAGTCATCTTTTACACTGTCCTCAATTGTAAGTGCTAATGGATTGTTCGCCTGAAATAGCCTAGTAAAATGTTCGTACCATGCATCTGGTGACACATTTAGTCTGCTACTTCTAATGTTTCTAGTATTCCAAAATTTCCAAAAGTCTCTTATATCAGATTCAGCTTTTGAAATTTGATTGTCTAATTGATTGTCTTCAAATTCCCGCTTTTTGTCCCTTTTTAGTTTTTGGTACGCCCCAACTAGTTTACAATGATCTAATCTATTTGTGTCACTGTTATCATCACGTAATTGTTTATAAGAGCGTTGTACTAGTTGTTTGCACTGGCTACATTCATAGTCAAACCATTGTTTGGATTTTTTACGTTTTTTCGATTTTTCGGAAACAATGAGAGAGTCTGATATGTAATGACACACTTTGTCAATGTTTTCAACACCATTACTACATGTTAGTTCACTGAATACATCTACATCAAATGTATCAAGGAGTTTGTTTGTGTCAATTCTACGAATGGCGGCACGACGATTCTCAGTTCTCTCGATATCTCTGCTGTAATCTATAACAACGATCTGATGGGGTTTCTCGAGGGAAGGATATGTATTTACAGCAAAATGTTTAGTGTGCTCACTGTTCACAAACGTCAGATCAATACAGCTTTGACCTTGGGGACCGCTGAATGTCATGATATTCGGGTCGGTCATGCATGAAAAACCAGCGTTGGCAAAAATGTCACACAACTCTGTCCCCCTATCACCACTATCAATACGGCAGTTATAGTCCCCCAACAGGATTGTCGGTTTACCCATTGTTTGAATCGTACACAATCCATGAGTTACATCATCTGTAATGTCTGACAATGTTGTATGTGGCTGAAAGTAGCAGGCTACAATATTGAAGAAGTTTGTTTGTACTGTTATCACATGATCAGATGAGTATAGTGTTTTGTGGTTCCAGTTTATCGTATCAGTTAACCCTATTGATATGCCACCATATGGTCGACCTATGGGGCCTTGTTTGGCAGTTCTGTTTATCCATAACTTGTCACTTGTTTCAAAATCATCCACTGCAAGTGTTTCTGTGAGGACTATAATGTGATAATCCTGAAAGTTGTGTGAAGAGATTGGGTAGGCATTTGGTGCCCCCTCAATATTCCATGAAAGGATTTTCACATCAGCATTGTTTCTAGAATGTTTGGTTTTTAATTTCCGTCTACGTTTACGGTTGTAACGGCCTTTCTTTTTCTCTCTAACCTGATCTCCCCAGTCATAACTTGACAGTTTTTGAACAATTACCTCCCTTGACGACTGTTGGAAATTTGACAGATTGTACAAGTTTATCGGTATTTGGTGGTCAGTACGCCAGTCATTTGTTGCAAGGATGTTGAATTTGCAGAGCACAGTAATTAAGCAGATGGACGACACCACGTTTGGCACAGTCATGGAGTGTGACATCAAACTAGCTGGAGTATAAACTGGTCCCAAGTTGACAGCTCGGTCTGTGGGCTGAGCGGCCATCGTTGGTTGGTGAATGGACGGTCTTGGCGCAGATTCACGATGAATGGTGGTTAAGGAACATACCAGTATCCTAGTTGGCTTGTGTATTGTAAAATTCAGTCCAACTAATAAAGGATATATGCCCTGATGATCTTTTCTTTGAAATTTTTGAGTTTGTTTTTCTCTAGATTTTCAGTTGGCAGCCATCTTGGGAGCGTACAAGCACCAAAAACCGATATATATATCAAATACCGCCAATAATGTATCAAATATTGTCAAAAATGTATTGTGGTATGTATGACCTGGATTGTGATTGTCGTGCCCAATTTCCACATTCGAGATCACTCCAACATTCGTAGCCGACACCACGAACATGTTTGCCTGTAGAGAAAATCAACCAAGTAACGTAATAACAGAAATGTTAACAAAAAAAAACATATTACCCTTCGAACGAAATTAAAGTGAATCTACAGACTACAGAGAGAAAAAAGTTGGAGTAGCCGCATTGGTCTAGTGATTCTATAACAAGAATTAAAACGATAACACCGTTTTAGACTAACAAAAGAGAAAGTTTCATAAATTCCAAATTAATGTTCCAATATGTGAGTGTGCTGGAGGGAAGGTACTGCTAGTGGGCATCAACATGACGTTTGCAACATCGCATATCCTTACTCCCCATCCAATGCAATGCTTACTCCATCTAAGGAGAATATGCACAATCAGTACACACTTCTACAGAGGTGGTCTCATGAGATGCCATATCTAAGGACAGAACACAACCGTTGCGCCATTTAGTCGTACATGTAAAGTTGAGCGTGTTTAGCTCAGTTCGTTAGAGTGGTGCATTCATTTGGGATTCAAGGCTGTGGGGTAGAATCTTGACTGTGGCGATCAACGCTTTATTCACTATTATTTTACTGTATTCCTTGGGTAAGAACACATTCAACTTGGGCGGGGATAGCTCAGTCGGCTAAAGCATTGGACTATCATTCATTTAGTATCCAGGGTCGTGCGTTCAAATCTCGGACTGTGCGATCGGCTTTTATCTGAAAATCGTACAGAGTGATTTCTCGGTGTTCTGTGGGTGAGCGTCAGTTTACCAAGCCTGTGAAATTGGTACTGATCGTACATAAACACCGGTTGTGTATAGGTCGGGAAGCAAATCCGTGCAAAGGCGTGCATATAATTATTATATATTGTAAAGGGATCAATAGTTCGTTCGATGCCTTGCTCGCGTCTACCCTAGGACGGTCATGATGTAAGACTGACACACATTACACATTTTACATTAGGAAGAAATGTCTGCTAATTATTGACCATCTATAGAGAAGTTGAATATAAGTTTGAAAAAGAATATGGGCTATATGGCATAAAATTTCCCGTAAAATCTGACAATTGACCAATAAAATTCGCATAAATTTAGCTACTCCGGAATAAAAGTTGTTAGGTACCTGATTAGGGAGAAATGTCTGCTGATTATTTAACATCTGTTTGACTGGGCGTCGGCCCGTAGTCCCGTGGTCACCAGTTATGGCAATGTACAGGTCAAACTGTGAGGCATTGGGTATGACGTCACCCAGGTCTACACACACATGGTAGTCCACAGCTGTAAGAAATGTTATGAAATATTTCGTACGGAGAGTTTTGTATGGTTATTCATATTTTTGTATTGAGATAGATGTATATGATTTGATATATCAGGTCACCGGTGATGGCAATGTACAGGTCAAATTTAGAAGCATTGGGTATGACGTGACCCAAATCTACGCATACATGGTAGTCCACAGCTGTAAGAAATGTTATCATTAAATATTTCATACGGAGAGTTTTGTATGGTTATTCGTATTTTTTATTTGAGATAGATGTATATGATTTTATATAGGCCTATCAGGTCACCAGTTATGGCAATATACAGGTCAAACTGTGAGGCATTTGGTATGACGTCACCCAGATCCACACATACATGGTAGTCCACAGCTGTAACAAATGTTACAAAATACTTTTTTTACAAATTAGCGGCCATATTTGATTGTTTTATGATACTGTGATTGTATTAGAGTGCACCAGTGAGCTTCCCTCTGCAATAAAACCTCGTAAAATGTGCAAATAGTATTCAAATCGGTCAAGTACAGTAGAAGTGACACATTTGTCTATTTTTGAGCCATCTTTCTGCCATTTTGGATTTTTCTGCCAGTTTGAATTTTCGATCATATAATGTGGTTTGCATATCAAAAACCAATATAAAATGTCAAACCAGGTCATGTAGAGGGAATTTATTGGGTTTTTTTATTATTTGGTGGCCATTTTGGAGGCCATGTTGGATTCAAAACAAAAACATGGGTTGCAAACCTTGACTGAATCGGTATGTTCTCTTCTGGCATCATCACGGCATGGACCTGTATAAGCATATCCTTGGCATTTAGAGGGTTAACATTCAATGTACGGAAAGTTTTGTATGGTTATACATTTTTTTTTTTGAAATACAGACTGTTTCACAAATATGTATCTAATGCTTATAATAGAAATAAACACCCAGGCATTAACGGGTTAATTTTACATTCAAAGATTCAGTGACGCCACGAATTGCTATTCATTTCTAAAAGGATTGTCACGTTCTTTACAGATGTAGGGTTTAACTATACTCGTTTAGTGTATTAAAAATTTCCGGTCTGTACCTATAAACTAATCCTCGTAGATACATATTTGTGAAACAGTCTGTATTATGCATTGTGCAACACTCAAGGGATTTTGCATCCTTGACACGATTGGTTTCTTCAGTGTAACGATACACGCGAGATCGGTAACACATCAGCTCATGTTATAGGGCGTATGACGTCATTTTATAATTTTTTTGCATCATGGATAAAAGAAATATGATCCGACTTTATGATCCTGTAAATCGGTGCATGGGTTTACAGAAGTAGTTGTTATGTCTGTGGTTCAGCGTAGATGGATGTCGGCTCCGAGCTTAATGTGTATGATGTGGTCGTAGTTCAGTGATGCAGTAGATGGTGTACGAACGTACTATGACTCTATAGGCTATGGTGTGTCTGTGGTTCGCTGAGGCGAGAGATGGTGAATGGGTATACTGTATGGTGTGTCTGTGGTTCGGTGAGTCGATACATGGATGTAGGGGCATGCTGTATGGTATGTCCATCGTTCAGCGAAGCAATATATTGGTGTATGGGCATATTGTATGTTGTGTCGGTGGTTCGGCGAGGCGATATGTTTGTGTATGGGCATATTTGATGGCGTGTCCGTGGTTCGGCGAGACGATATGTTGGTGTATGGGCATATTGTATGTTGTGTCGGTGGTTCGGCGAGGCGATATGTTGGTGTATGGGCATATTTGATGGCGTGTCTGTGGTTCGGCGAGACGATATGTTGGTGTATATGGGCATATTATACACAAACATAAAAATATTATATTCAGGTAGGGCAGAAAATAGTAAAATTTTAATTCGGGCTTAAAGGGTTAACGAAACCGCATCGAAACAACAATACTTAGTGGTCTCCCACTTCTATTTTTTAGTTATGTAGCCCGTAACAGGGCCGAATTACCACTACCGGTCTCTCTCCCTCTCTCTCTCCCTCCCTCCCTCTCTCCCCCCCCCCCCCCCCCCCCCCCCCCCCCCCCCCCCCCCCCCCCCCCCCCCCCCCCCCCCCCCCCCCCCCCCC
>WNLI01163110.1:0-14662 GCA_025802215.1 Wirenia argentea | reverse complement strand
TATAATGTGTACTTTTTATACAGTATAATGTGTACTTTTTATACAGTATAATGTGTACTTTTTATACAGTATAATGTATACTTTTTATACAGTATAATGTGTACTTTTTATACTGTATAATGTGTACTTTTTATACTGTATAATGTGTACTTTTTTCAGATAACACAAGTGTAAACCAGCAAATGACAATGGAAAAACTGAGGAAACTGATGTCACCTCTAAATGTTTGACGATAATGCTACTACACTGTCTCAACTCTACACACATGGAGCACTTCACAAAGAACGACGTCATTATCTACTTCAGCTTTTACCTTCTACTCGGAATCATCCAAATTTTTGGAAACAGCCTCGTGATCATCGCAATTCATAAATTTCCCGAACTACAAACTGTGACGAATGTATTTATTCTTAACCTCGCAATTGCGGATTTATTCGTTGGATTGTTCTCTGTACCGCTAATGGTCGGGTTCCATTTCTACTTTTTGTATAATGTAACAAGTGAGTGGACGCGGCATATGGTGTTTGATTCTGTCGTGCCGGTGCTGTTCAGTTTGACTTTAACCGCGTCGTTTGGGTTCGTGACTTGTATAACTTTTGATCGGTATAACGCGGTATTTACGCCGTTACAGCGTATTACTACGTTAACTAAGACAAAATGTCGGCGTATTTGTTACATCGTATGGGCGATATCATCATTAAATATAGTTTTCACGGTTTTAGTCGCAACGAATCTAGCGGATAACCACCAGGCTTTAACGATACAACTAGCGTTTTGGTTGCTGATATCAGCGTTAACATTATCTGTGATAACCGTTATCTACATCAGAATATACCTCAAGGTCATGGACCGGTCACAGAAATTATCACGGAAACAAAATGGTGACGTTGTTAATCGTGGTAGTTACGAAATAAACGTTAAAGCGATTAAAACGACGCTGATTATTGTGGTGTCGTTTTACATCTGCGTTTTACCGTATTGTATAGAGATGGGTATAGGGTTGTTCTATGATCGAGACTGCGCGTACTGGCATATGGTATACCAGGGAGTAAGTACATATCTTATAACAATAAACTCGGTAATGAATCCCCTTATTTATCATTCCCGGAACGAACAGTTTAGGACCCGCTTTTATCAACTGCTTAGAATTCCACGGCATAAACATTCTGTCGATTTACATTCAGAGATATCTATTAGTTATGTCGCTTCGTAGGAAGATTATTAATTGCTTTCATTGCTTCCAGCTTATGTGATATGGTGTTGTACTTTAAAAATTGTATGCATTCGCTAATTTTGATTACCTATGTGTTGTTATTACTCGTAAAACAATGCAATAATGAATTTATTTGCAAAAACAATACATAGGCTACCCAATAAAATCAGACACTATTACAACAAGATTAACTGACACAGGGTACATAGTTTTTGTAAATATTTTTTCAATTGTTAGGCTTCATTACTGGTGGTTACAGATAAAATATACATGTATGTATGTTTATATAAAATAAATGGTTGTTCCCTGTTGCTTGATAAACATACATTAAATTTAAACATAATTTGGCCAAAACAACAATAATTTAAAATGCAGGTCAACAAAAAACTGAATAAAAACTTTACTAACCGTTTGTCCAGACTCTGGGATGAATGGAGCTGGGACGAGGGACATAGAGTTGTGGGTTCTCCATTTGAGGATGGGAGGTGGGGGGACCTTGGTGGGGGCGGGGGTTTCCTCGTCATGGGGTATGTAGTTGTCACGGTAGATCTGGCGCTCGGATTTCTCCGCTTTCTGAATGCAGGTCACTGATTCCTGTGGGTTAATGTATTATTTCAATTTTAGATTGTAAGATTTTAAGACAAATTTCGGGGGTTGGAATACCCTTTTTTATTCAGATTCATTCCTTGCTTTCAAGCATTTATAGATTCCTTTTTACTGCCTCTCTCACTCATGCCGTCTTGCATCTGCACCGAGGATGGTTACATCCGCCATCATTATAGACTGTTGAATGGTTCTCATACTACAACAAAATGCATACAAAAATGTTTGCACCCGTTTCAAGTCCAGTAAATTGGAATTATAACTTCAAAATATCAACAGGAAGGAAATCATTTTAATCTAGTATACAGCAGACATACCAGGACATAGATCGAAAAATTGTTACTAGTACCTACTCTAGTATGTCGTACCTCAAGCAGCATGCATCAGGTAGTAGAGATTTTGACACAAGAACATATTTCAACATCCAGTATATTGAAAATCTTCTATATATCAATTTCAATTAAGTATAGACCTACAAGGACACAGGCGAAAAATCCTGAGTCATGCCTACTTTTACGTAGACTAGTGCGTCATACCTCAAGAAGAGCCTTTTTCTCTGTTTGAGAAAGATTTGCCAAATGAAGAGCCTTGTGCATGAGGAGAAGAGACTTTGACACGAGATTCTTGTTACAGAAAGCGACATTCTCTTCCCAACTCACGTTTACATTTTTGTTGCCTTTGCCTTCCTTCGCTGGAGTCGACCGTTTCTGTAAGAAAAAGTGATGCATGATGTCAGAACTGTTCCTGTATTAATTTGTTCTCGAGACATGTAACTAGTATAGCTTGGGCAGTCTCTTGAAATTCATGCATTAGATATTTATTTTCCCCAAAAACAACGGGTGGCCAAATTAGCGATCTTCTCTGACATTTGAAGTGAAATTATGATATGTTTCGCGTTATTGTAAAGATGAATTATATCCGTGGGATACTATAAAGGGAATGAAAACCTATCCTAATGATCAAAATATGGTGATTTCTATTTTCAAGAAATTTACTAAGCTATAAAATGGCAGAATTTGGATTATAAAAAATTTGTAATGCAAATAGGTTCAAGAACATGCACCATACTTTATGCGTTTGGTGAGTCACGGCAGACCAAAAACCGAGATCACATGACTAACTGACATCCCGCTGTGGATGTCAGTCTCGGAGGAAGTGCGGTGGATGCCTCATGAATGCTTGGGTGAGCTCGGGTGAGTTAATTTTGTTTAGAGTATAAGTTGAAACTAAATTCTTAAAATGAACGATCCAAAAACAGTTAAAACTTCCTCAACGAACAAACTCTAATATACCGGATAGCCTATCTTGCAACAGATGGATTTCATTGAGGTGACTTTATAAAGAAGTAGGGATGTAATTTAAAATAATTATGTATACCCATTTAAACCTACCGGTGATGCAGCTCGTCCTGATTTTGAAGCGGAATGTTTTGGGGAGGTGCCTCTTTGTTTGGTAGGCTCTATGTCTGAAGGGGAAATGAAACATATTCAATATGGTGGATGTATACATCATGAAGTGGATATGATGCAAACCAGAAACCACAAAAACAAACACTATGAACTTTAGGACATACACATGAGTTGAGCTATGTGTTGGGAAGTTGTACATACAATTATTATAATCGGTCTTATTCCAGAGAACACGGCCCGAATTTCGACTGTTGTGTCCCCGTAATCTTTCTCATTCGTTTAGTACAGGGACTTCCGGTACTCTTTCCGTTTTCACTTGTAATTTCGGCAGGGCCGCGTCAACTGGACTTTTACCCTGGTATTTTCTATTTTATGATAACTAATATTACTATAAAACTATCATTGCATATGAATTTATGAATGATATATTTTATATATTTCCAGCTCGAGAATATGTACGGTACATTGAATAGGCACAGTGACACACCGAGTCTATAAATACAGGTCTATAATAATCTATTATCTATATCAACAAGACATCATTCAGTGAATTCTAATCAGTTTAGTTGGTCATGTTAAACATCCAAAACAAGTTAAACAACCAATTACCAACACAATTTAAGTCTGTTATAAGCTGTTAGGCACTCACAATGGGTGATTAACACAGGTCTGAGCACTAATCACCAACAAAGTAACAATGGACCAATTATTAACAACAGAATGTTGTTGCGAATGAATACCTCAAGTAGTGCTATAAAATATTAGGCTACATTTAGTTACCTGCAACATGTGACCCTTATAATTAGCAATACCATAGTCCATAGTTTTGCGTAGACGTTTTTGTCAGTAGACATTCGGACCCTCTTCCGACAGGTCGCAACATGAAAAGCCCTCTACTAGGCTCTATGACTATAGATGAAAATCACACTCCCTGTGTCACAATCACATGGGTGACTACTTATAGTTAAAAGCAAATTCTATTCTGAATGTAGAAATGGAAATTTGACAGGAAAAGTAAGACTAAAGAGCCCAAAGGGGTGTTCGATTAGCTGCTCACAATGCATTGTGTGACACTGACAGTCAATGACTGAGTCATGTTGCCGGATAGAAATGAAACTCATGGATGCCGGCAATGCATTGTCGTAATTGTGGGATACATGCTTCCTATAATCCTAGATCCCGACATTTCGAATGATAGTTCATTTGATAAGTACGTCAGATTTTACCATATGTGACGTAATAATAATAAATAATTTTTTACTCGATTTTTGTTTCTCAGACCAGTTTGACATGTCGGCATCTACGAAGCATCTATCGTGCGACATCATCTAAAAGCTATCTATTATTAAATATACAGTATTATGTAGGCTATGTAATACTAATAGCTAATATATTGAATAGTGGTTAGTAGTAGTAGGCGAGTACTCATCGAGTAGTGTGGACAAGGTGAAAGTAGCATAATATTCCACAATAATCATGATAAAGATTGAACTGAATGGCTACTATGTAGATTGTCATACTCTAGGGTCTATGTTACTTACTTGTTTATCTACGTGCTCGTAATGTATGATGTTATATTTCGGTTGTAACTTGTGAGTGCTTGTGTAAGCAGTAAATCCGTTTGAACCTGTGAATCATGAGTCACGGTAAATTAGAGCATTTGTAAATTTGATAGTAAACGAGTCATGCTCTTTTATAAATAAAATTCTGTAAATATATTATTAAGCTAATGTATAAATTATGTTGTGGAAAAAAATCTGCATCGCGGCACTATTCCACTAGGTTATCGATTAATTGATATTTCTTGTAAAACAAATTCAGAACCACACACATGGTTCAACTACAACTTGTCTTATAAATCACTACTACTTGAATCATGCACATTATAGATGGTCTAACTTGGCAAATCCAATCCGAATCTTCTATTAGACCCAAAATCGGGTTTGATCGAAAAATTATATTCGACCCTACCCCAATAAACCCCGTGATTGACCTGACCCAAACTTTACCCAACATGACCCCAAATAATTATTCCGGTGTCAGTTTTAGTATTTTCAGTTTGGGTCACAAACGCTCACCTCTATTCAGTCTATTGCGGACCGAGTGGACGCAATCATTTTAATAGGCTGTGTCACATGTATTTATTGTCCTCGGTGGTGTTCATAAGCAAGGCATCTCACCTTACCACCTCTGTTGACGTAGCTGGAGAAGTAACGAACGCACACGACCACACATATATTCCTTAGAATTTGATACAGTACGATTTTATGGAATAAAGCTTTGCAATATTGTAAAGCGATTGTTCTGCTAACACACACAACCATGCTCTAGACAAAGCATTACTTGCAAAATATTGTGAGAGATAGAATTTTTTCGAAAACACCTGGTATCAAACCGCAAAGGAGTGCGGATTATCGAGAAGGAATACTCGTTAAAACCCTCGAGGGGTGGTGGGGTGACAACATCACCAAAGGAGCCAGGATGCTATTTGAGAGATCGAGAGTAAGAGGTTTGTCTATGGCTAGACCTCCCCTCATCGGTATGTTCAGCGGTTTAATCCGTTACTTGTCATGCTATTTACCCCGATCAGTTGGTTTTACTGGCGAGATTGGCGTAGTCCCACCTGATCCATCCTAATCAGACCTTTTCGACTCAGCGTGTAGCCTATGCCACCTCCCACCTGCTACAACATAGGATAATAGCCGACCGTAACCTACGCCATTTACCAAACTCCCTGAGTATTGTATCCACTACTGTATACGCTGAAGCCATT
Source organism: Wirenia argentea (assembly GCA_025802215.1). Lineage (NCBI taxonomy): Eukaryota > Metazoa > Mollusca > Solenogastres > Pholidoskepia > Gymnomeniidae > Wirenia > Wirenia argentea. Next base: position 8,664 of record WNLI01163110.1, on the reverse strand, counting down.
ATGATCCGATTCATATCCTATCTCGGATTGGGTTAGATAGACACCACATTGGTTTTGTCAGTTGACTTTGGCCTACTGGCGAGATTAGTGTGGAATTATTTAGAGTTCCTTATATATAAGCGACTCTAAATATATCTATCCCTCGAATTGGGTCATATCTTGGGTTTAGCGTATATACGTAGATCTATTTGTAAATATTATACAGTATTGAGTAGACTAACATAGGCCTAGAGGGCAACGGACTTTTGTATATAGTAATTATAGTACAGTCTTACAGATACCCTCGTTAAATAATAAATTAAATAAATAAAAAAATAAAATGGTCAAGAAGAGTATAAATACATAGTATAATGTTTTGGTTAATGGTCGGATCGTGTATACTGTGCGAATGCGTAGCTGCCTTCTGATTGCCGATATCAAGCCGTGGATGTAGGAATAGCGCTCCTTTCATGGACAACACATGCTGCAAAATGGTCAAGAATTGTAAAGTGATCATAGTATGTTTGATGCCTTGCTCACGACTACCCTAGCATGGCCATGATGTAAGACCGACATTTGCTAGAGATATCTGAAAATGCGGCATATAAATGTCAGTCTTTTTTACTTTTGGTCTCATACACCGTGCGAATGCGTAGCTGCCTTTTGACTGCCGATATCAGCGGTGGACGTTGGAAGAGTGCTCCTTTCATGGACAGAACATGCTGTGAAATGGTCAAGGATTGTGTAAATAAATAGTACAATGTTGTACTGGTCAATTCTGATTCGAACTACGACAATAACGACACATGGTGATCGTTGGAATAAGGCCCCTTTCATCGACAATGTACATATATTGCAATATTTTGACCACCGGAAAATACTAGTTTTATGACTGTCAAACTTAAGTGATTATCTCCCTTGGATGAACCGAGAAGGAAAACTTGGGTGGTGGGAGGACACCCCCAGACCCCCCCTTTTTCAAACATATATCACAAGAGCAAAAAAGTTCGCATATGCGCACCCCCAGAACAAAATCCTAGTGTCGCCGCTCGGGGTGATAACCTCACCGATGGAGCCAGGAAGCATTCCTTCCCTCCGTTAGCCTCGTTAGTATGCAACATGAGGTTAGTACTGTGGGAGTACGAGGTTTGCTCTGCATACTACCATAGACGGGTCGCGTTAGGTGTACGATGTGAATCGGGCATACCCACATGGCGCTCGCCAGTCTATCGAGCGATGTCTGCATGAATTGGTCAATATTCTGACACACATTCCCACAGGGTTAGATTGATGTCCGGGATATATTTCTATAGTACCCTATTATCCCAACCGGAACGGACTCCTTCGATGTGTGGCAGGCTCCAGTTGGGGAGCGTATACCTCAACGCTGCGAACAGGTGCACTCGCCCTCGTCTTCAGTGCCGCCGAGTATGCTTCACCAGCCTGGGGCCGCAGTGCACATACCAACAAACTGGATTGCGTGCTCAATGACACCCTGCGTATCATCACTGGCTGTATGAGACCAACGGAGACGACGTTCCTTCTCGTGCTGGCTGGCATAACACCTCCGGATATACGGCGAGACGCAAAAATGGCCAAGTTAACGACAGTCGCCAATGAGAACACCAACCATCCTCTGCACGACAGAATGTCTACCGCCCCCATGCTCGGAAATCGCCGACCTTTCACCCGCCATGCTGCAAGCCTACTCGCAGATGACTTCTCCCCAGACATGATATGGTGTGAACGAGTTAATAACGGCCCACCTCTCATAACCCAGCACGTCACCACCACCAAGAGCAGACCTTCCGCGAAAGCAATGGGTCAGGCTGAACCGCCTCCGCTCCGGCACAGCCCGCGTTGCTGCTACGCTCGAACGATGGGGAATTCAGGAGTCTGCAAGATGCGCCTGCGGCCACTCCACACAAACAGTGACACACATCGTGACAGACTGTGAACTGTTCAAGGCCCCTCACAACTTCGCCGGTCTTCGCCACCCAGATGCAGAAACACTCACTTGGCTCAGAGAATTACCGCTAGAACTTCGACTCGCATACGATTATATATATATATATAATTTTTAATCCCAAATTTACTTGACGATTGTTAAAAGCTGTTTATCCCGTGTAATATTAATGTGCTATGATTTTCGTATCAATTTTTAGTGACATCACAGTTTTCATTCTGTATTTTAGACATAAAGCATTATATACTGTACAACGTGTACGTAGAATATAATAATGAAAGTGTGTTTGTAAGTGTAAGTAATGTTATGATATCTCGCACCATATCAAGTCTCGTAACTGCATACGAATCGACTTGATAATATGTTTCTCGATATCAAATTAACCGAATAATAACCTCTGTATAATAATAATACATATTTTAACATTACATCACACTCACATATTTTTCATCTGGTGTTTCGTCCTCTTATACAGGGGATTTTTACAAGCAATCATCAGTGATTGTTATGACGTCACGATCACATGACTTCCGGATCAACACAGGGTCATAGAGGTCATGTCGTTCTTCTGATTAACATGGTCAGTATCTCAGTCACCTCTATGACACTGAGTTGACCGAGAAGGCATGTGATCATGACAACCTAACAACCGCTGGTCATTCCTTGTAAAAGTCCCCTGTACGAGAGGACGAAACGTCCGATGAAAAATATGTGCGTGTGATCTTGTAATGATAAACTATGTATTATGAATGCAAACCGATCTGATGAACATATTCAATCAACCTCTGTATAATATTTTGACAGGGTCAATAGGGGACACAGGTAAAGATGGGCCACCAGGGATAGTTGGGCCGATGGGACGGAGAGGGGTGAGGGGGGCTAGTGGGGAGCGGGGCAGTGTAGGGGAGAAAGGGGCAACAGGTTCTGTTGGAGTGCCGGTGAGTTTCCTGTCCATGTCACATTATACAGAGCTACCGCTACTCCACTTTCTCCTGCTATGTTCCAGAAGATACTGGTTCACTTATCACACACATTCAGGAGGTGGTGGAAAGTCAACCACTTCACTCCGCTACGCTTCACTTTATATATAAATATGTGCATTTGGGGTATACCACACTCGATGGAAAGCCCGGGAAAACATTCCTGCAAGTAGCGGCCTCGAATTCACATCTCTCGATTGAAAGGTGGACACTCTAACCACTACACCGTGAGCCCACATCGGTTTCGCTAGTATAGCAACGTAACGATAGATCTGCCCCACTTGCTCCCAGCTTAGAGCCGTAGGTGCAATAGTGCTATTTGCTTATGCTGATCGAACTGCTTTGAAGCTGATGCTAATCACTTCACTTCAATTCGCTTCACAAGTATAGTAACATTATAGTGGTAGGTCAGGTAGGGTGCTCCTCTTGTGATCTCAGGGTTTCGTGTTCAAGCGAGGGTCACAACAAAATCTCTCATTTTCCCCATGTAACTGCAATTCCCTTCGGCAACAATCTTACCCCAGCTTGCGTTCATTAGTTCAGTGGCAAAATTGACCTTACCAGGCCATATACATGAGGTCTAAGTCATGAAATCTCCTGACTGTACACCTCTGGTAGGAATTCCCTGTGGATTTCCTTTACGAGGGTTTCCTGGCTTGTCGGTGCTTTCCCGATTTTGATGCAACACACAGTTTCAAACTTTGCAATTGTTTGGGACAATGTCTGTACTGAGCCAAAAGAGATCCAGCAATGTTACTTTTTCCATATAGCTTCTAATATTTTCATATAAAAAAGTACAAAATTAACATGAGCAACCCGATTTCAAGATCGCTGTTTTAAATTGCAACACGCACAGGAATATGTGACGTCGCGTGTAAGACACGCTAAACAATCACAGTTACAGTTAGGCTGTATGTGGTAGGATTATGTAGGCTATAGTTTGCTTTGCAATCATTTTCCATAGAGGAAAATGCTCGTAATACTTAATTATTATTACTACATTAGGGCTATGTACAGTATTTACAAGTATTGGCGCAAGTCGCCTAATAAAATCTTATAATAATAATGTAATGGTGTAGGCGTAATCTATGTGTATATTACAGGGTGGATCTGGCCCATTCGGTGCAGCTGGTGAACCTGGAATTGTTGGCATTGAGGTTACTATACCAACCATTGTTTACTAAACTATAGGCTACTAAGGCTACTTCTATCCTTATTTTTTGGAATGACTGAAAGAAATTGTTGTAACTGTCATCCGTTAAAATGACAATAATTTTATTAAACATTTATTAAAGTGGTTATCATCAAGGCAGCCTATGGGCTGTGGAGTGTGAACCACTGCACTGGTAGCTTAAACTAACATAATACTAAACTAATATAGCCTATAACAGTTAACAATAACAATTGGTAATGGTACATAAACAATAATCAAGATCTAATGACGTTGAAAAGCGATATAATTATTCGATGCACGTTGCATATTACAGTATGCTACTTACATTGGCTAATATATAGAAAAATATGGAACACGGTACCCATTCACAGTTGTGTGAACTGAGGCTATGGTTATGGTGTCTTGCTTAAGGACAGCTCGGTTTGGAAATTGCTGATTCATATATATACAGTATAATTTGCCCGTTGATACTATACTCATTAGTCATTTTTATAAATGGATATTGAATCTGAGACTGTATTCTAAGCTCTACATAAATTATTTGTATGTGTGTTTGATACAGGGGGAAAAGGGTGAGCCTGGACCAATGGGGGAAGTGGGAAAAGATGGACCATCGGTTAGTGCTAAATATGGTTAATTAGTACCTGCTTTGGTCTACTGAGACATTAAAGACTTTACGTCCCTCTTAAGTCTTCACTTTCTTTACTTGTAAATATTAAATGGATGTGTTTTCCATGATTTTTCTAACATGATTTTAAATTATTATTTTGACTAGTCTTATTATATAGGTACTATACAGTATATAATGTTGGCACAATCTCGTCACCCCAACATGGCAGACTGGTTCAGTGGGTCCCAACGTCATGAGCTTTATATACTAGCCTATTCTGCACAAACAGGGCCAGAGAGGCAAAGATGGACTCTCTGGTGCGAAAGGTGACACCGGACCAACATGGCAGACAAACTGGTTTAGTGGGTCTCTGTGTCGAATCAGCCATCAGTGAACTATTCACTATAATTCACCGATAGTTGTATTGAGAGAGAAGGAATGTAATTGAGCTAGGAAAATTAGAGGAAACATGTAACACAGATTATTAAATGAGTACCTGTACTTTATACTAAACACCACCACAGGGGCAGACAGGCAAGCGAGGACTCTCGGGTGCTAAAGGCGACACTGGACCAACTGGACAGACTGGTTTGGTGGGTCTACAGGGTAGGCCGGGGTTACCTGGTGATGTGGGGGCGATGGGATCCAAGGGGGATGCTGGGGTCGATGGCACTCCTGGAATACTGGTTTGTTATGATTTTATTACAACATCATGTATATTTACATTTGAAAACTTTTTATAGTGACACCACCCCTGGGACAAGCCAAATTTGTGGTGGTAGGTGAGGTGACGGATAAAGTGAGGTAATAGAATGACAGTAATAAGTAAAGAAATGGGAATTATGGACTGGTTAATCGTATGGCGATAGATGAGGATGGAGGATAGAGGAGGTGGATAGGTGAGGGTTCACTGTATACCGCTCGTTAAATCAAATGTCACCAGTGGTATATAGAGTTTCACCATGCTATACAGTAGACCTCTGGTCGTGATAGCTGCATGAGTATCACAAGCTTACTCTCCAACCTATACAATGTACATCCACCATTGAAGGCGAATATCAATCAGTAGGCCTACCAATTTTGCAAGATTGGTTAACTGTCACTATACTGGACATTGACGTATATATATATACGTCATGAGAAGATGCAATTAATTATCCTGGCAGTCAAAGGGTTAACTGTCGCTATAATGGACATTGTGTTCTTATTCAGGGAATACTGGAAACCCTGATAAACACCAATTAGACAGTTCGATTTCTAACCCACGACCCTGGATCCCAAATGAATGGAACACCAAATGGTTAAGACCAGAAAACCCCTGATATACACTGATCGCACACTCGCAATTCGAACCAATGATCCTGGATTCCAAATGAATGAAACCAGATAGGACATTACATGGCCACTTGTTTAGTTCGACGCGTCTCCTAATTTGATGTCAATGATGTCAACCCCAGGGAGTGCCAGGGTCTGATGGAGCAATTGGTTTATCTGGTGCATCTGGTAATGATGGCGCTTCCCCTCCCCTTTCCCGCAATGGCAATGTCTCCCCCTCCATATCTCCCTCAATACCCCCTTTCTCCCCTCCATATCTCACCCTCACTCCCATCTGTATTTCCCTCCTCTTTCATCCATAGATCCTTTCCCCTCCTCAATATCTCCCTCCTACTCCATATCTCCCTATACACGAGGACCCAAATCCCAAAAGACGCTTATTTAAGAAGTTGGCTCAACCCAGCTCGCAAACGAAAGTTATTGGTACCGTTAGAAAGCTGGATGTGTCCCGAATCCGACCCATTGGTCGTCCCGGCCCGTGGGTGGCTGACGACCTCCGATATGACGTCATATATGACGCGCTTTGGATGTGTCAAAATCAACGTCATGTTTTCGTTTGGTCGCACGGAATGTAATTATTTATTGGTGTATGCAGTTGATTAACCAAAACTAAATGTAGGAATTGTTATAAATTCCGCAATCTTAGGCTATCAGAATTAATATAGGCCTATTTTTTTACAGTTATACTTATCTCTCACTTATTATTTCTTCCTGCAGTTGATCGATGTTTTCGAGTTTGAGACATTTCGAAATTCAGAGTTTAGTTTAGCCTTGTATGTGTACATTATTGTATACGGATACGCGATACTGGTCGTTGTATTAATTTACGTACATTATTCACCGTAATAAGCCATGGCTCAATCACGGCGCCGTCACATCCGCTGCTTCCATGGATTGGACGCGGAAGACATTATTGGAAAGTGTTGACCTCTTAGTCCTATACCTCTTCCACTATTCCATCTTTCGGCTACGCAATGTGGCACCCGGTGAATAAATACATAATCCGTGGCATGGAATTTGGATACCACACTCGTAACATTCGAGTGCGGACCAGACATATGCCTATACATTAAAATGGAACCTAGTGCGTACACATTGACAATCCTACCTAGTCATGGTCTTCCATTTCATCTCATCATTTCTAACCATGTTTTTATGTGTTTAATAAGGATTTTTGGTGTTATATGATCATTCTGTTATTTCACTGTACAATACTCTATCTTAATAGCATATAGCAGGCTGCAGTTGCGTTGTGTGGGGCATGGGTGGGCCTACATGTGCGTGGTGTGAGACATGTGTGGGCCTACAGGTGCGTGGTGTGAGACATGTGTGGGCCTACATGTGCGTGGTGTGAGGCGTGTGTGGGCCTACAGGTGCGTGGTGTGAGGGGTGTGTGGGCCTACAGGTGCGTGGTGTGAAGCGTGTGTGGGCCTACATGTGCGTTGTGTGATGGGTGTGTGGGTCTACAGGTGCGCGGTGTGAGGGGCGTGTATAGCGCTACAGGTGCGTGGTGTGAGGCGTATGTGGGGCTACAGGTGCGTGGTGTGAGGCGTGTGTGGGCCTACAGGTGCGCGGTGTGAGGCGTATGTGGGGATACACGTGCATGATGTGAGGCGTGTGTAGGGCTACATGTGCGTAGATAATAGATATACAGGCGTATGCCTATGCGTTATACCAGGCGCGTGTAGACTGTAGGGCTATACAAGTTCGTTGTGCGAGTCGTGTAGGGCTATACGGTTGCGTATAGTGTGAGGCGTGTGTAGGGGTACATGTACCACGCATGTAATCCTATACTCACGCCACACACCACGCACCTGTAACCCTATACTCACGTCTGTAACCCTATTCTAACGTCTCACACCACGAATCTGTATATGTAGCGTGATTATAGGGTTACAGCCTTACTTACAGATGTGTGGTGTGGGGCGTGAGTATATCATTACAGGTGTGTATTGTGAGGCGTGAGTATAGGGTTACATGTGCGTATTGTTAGGCGTGAGTATATCGTTATAGGGGCGTCGTGTGAAGCGTGAGTATAGGGTTACAGGTCCGTGATGTGAAGCGTGAGTATAGGGTTACAGGTGCGTGGTGTGAGGCGTGGGTATAGGGTTACAGGTCCGTGGTGTGAGGCGTGGGTATAGGGTTACAGGTCCGTGGTGTGAGGCGTGGGTATAGGGTTACAGGTGCGCGGTGTGAGTATAGGGTTACAGGTGCGCGGTGTGAGGCGGGAGTATATAGGATTACAGGTGCGTGGTACCTGTACCCTACACACACCTCACACTATATGCAACCATATAGCCCTACACGTCTCCCACAACGAACCTGTAGCCATGCACATGCCTGGCATAACGCACATATAGCCATACGCCTGTATATCTAGGCCTATGCACACCGACACCACATTTTTCTATACACACGCCTCACACCACGCACCTGTAGCCCCACACACGCCCATAGAAATATATATACTCTCTAGATAGTAATGTAAGATGTGTGCACACGCCTCACACTACGCACCTGTAGGCCCACACACGCCTCACACCACGCACCTGTAGGCCCACACACGCCTCACACCACGCACCTGTAGGCCCACACACGCCTCACACCACGCACCTGTAGG
>WNLI01162999.1:0-13074 GCA_025802215.1 Wirenia argentea | reverse complement strand
GCTCTCTTAAAATAAAATCTTAAAAACCCGTATACAGGGGTAATACCTTCCCCCTCCCTTCCCCCCCTCTCTTTTCCCCCCTTCTCCCCACCCCCCCCCCCCCCCCCCCCGCTGTAATCTCCCTCCGCAATACCGTATAGACGTGGTCCCATCTCTCCAGTATACAGTACCCCGCTCCCGCCCTTCCAGACCACCTCCCTCAGCCTCACCTGCCCAGTAACCCCCTCCCCCACCATCTAATTTCTCACCCGCCCATCTCCCACTTCCTACTGTATATATATATGTATATATATATGTATAGTCTACCACATGCGTCTTCTGTCCCGCCCCACACGTTCACCTACCTCTGCAGTAGGCCTATGCACGCAGTCTCTTAATGCACGTCCGTATCCTATATCGTTCATAACTACAAATGACCATTGATGAGGTATCGTCACACTATACGTATTTATCGTTAGGACTGAAATAATAAATAAACAACCGAAAACAGTAATATAGCCTATTCTTTCCCCAAATTTGCCCCTCCTACGCCCATGTTATATCATCGATGCTTCGTATATAGATTATTTTTTCAATGTGTACCAGTGAAAGAAGAAAGAAAAAAGCGCATACCGATAATTCCCGAACAACCGAGAAATACTATCGTAAACGAAAACGCAAAAGGTAGTAAACCAACATGATTTTTTTTAGTTTATTAGAGGTGTTAACAAATATGATAATAAAGAGCCTTAAAAATGCTCCTAGGATCTAAGCGAGCAGGAAAAGGGTTACGGTACTATGATGGCACGCCTGAAAAGACAGATAGGCCTATAAGACTATACTATAGTAGCCTATTGTAAATTCAAGTGTAGGCCTATACGGCGATATACATCTCACTCAGACAGAAGAAATATATATGCAAGATATATATACAACCATGAAGGAAATAGTTTAGTCGTGCACAGCGTTGTCGTTTAGGCCTATATATAGGCCTATACTGTCCTGCCTTTTCACGTGTTGCACTTATGAACAAATGACAGAATGGACAGTACCAGTATATAATTACAAAGTGATAACCTCTATGTATTTTGTATTTTTTCAGACGTCCACATCCAAAGCGTATTTCCAATCGCAAATGGGATCAAAAAGTCGCAAAATTGGAATTGTGAGTACTATCGATATAATCTATACATACTAGGCTACATAGTGACATCTCGTATAGTTGAATTCTAAAATAATGTTGCAAAACGAAGGCGTGACGATTTGGTAACTTTACAAATTGTTGTAATAACTAACCAATCTGTGATGTTTTAAAAGTGGGAAGTGACATGTGGGTTATACGGGTACATGACTAAGTGGATAGACGTAGTTATTATTGATATATTTATGCGGTCTGATATTATTTTTTATTTATATCTAATAAATATAGGTGCCATGTTCTCAACCTCATCTTGTATACTGACCCTGAGGCATGTAAACGATCCTGTAGGCCTCTTTGGTGGTAAAAAAGAGGTCAGGCAGACCACATTTCACCTATTTCTTTTGTTTTTTCCCATCACCATTTTTTTCATGTAACTGTATGAACAGGGAAATGGCCGCACAGGGTGCATGTCGTACCAAATTGCCTGCAGTCTACGTGCCACACCAATAAGTGTGGTCATGTTCAGCAATGACAAAACGCTTCATCATCATCATCATCATCATATCTAATATTCTAATATTTTTCACAGCTTTTTTCAATTGGTATAAGTTTATCATTTTATATAATAATTATTTATTTCATATTGTCATGTGGTTACATACCGTATATTATTATTTTTGTCAATACCATCTATGGCAGAGCAACGAGATTAGAGAGACGGGAAGCAAGGTTACAGCGACGAGCAGAAAAGAAGTCGGTTGCCAGTGATCTTATCGACGATCTTCGTCATGAAACGCCAACTGTGCCATCGACGAAGGCCAAGTCAGGCTCACACTTGCGTCGTACAGTGTAAGAATGAATTATGGAAAACCCGTATTACTAGTAGGCCTACGTATAGTATATGGTAGGATATAATAGGGCCTACTAATGATTGTTCAACATGCCTTCATAATCCGTGCCATGCAAGTATATTAACTGTATTTCGATTGGGAACAATGCAATGGCGCGTAGAGGCGTTTCACCATGTAGTTAGTAGTTACACATTTATTCAAATTCAGTGCTCTCGTACACGGCCAAAACTCAGACACTGTGCGGATGTATATAGACCATAATTATGGTAGGTCTATATACGCATTCAATAAAAAAAAAAATAATAATAATAGCTGCTCGTGTTATTCCTTAGTGGAATACGACCACATCATATAGTGTGACATGTGTAAGTGCGACTCACTCCATGGGAGTGCTATACCCCAATGGGGCTGCCCGTGGTTAGCACTGCAACCTATGTCCAACACATACACATGTAACGTGATCGGAAGTTTGATGTTATCATGGTGGGGAGAACCACCGGACGAGGGGGGGGGGGGTATTTCCATCTTTCATTACGCGAAGGGAGAGTGACTAACCATATTCGAATTCCTACGAAAGCTACACAGTCGCCAGCTGCTCAATTTAGTCACTGAACTAGTGGGGCCAATTAGGGGTAAATTCCTTGCCCAAGAGAATTACAGAAACACGGGGAAAATGCCACAAACCTATACTGGTACATATAAGTTACGTCTATTACCGTATGCATTAATAGTCATGCATACAGTGACCGAATATTGATTTGCAGGTCAAAGAGTTTGCGACGTCCACATTCAAGCTCGCCCCCTAGATACGCTAGCACATCGTCACGCACACCCAATCGCTCATTATCCCTTGCACTCCGCAATACAAAGTCGGTACTCATCGGATTACCCAAAAAACGATCCTACGCGCAACTACACACACCTCGCTGCACACCACGCCACGAACCACGCTACTACTCAAGCGGCATATCACTCCCCACAAAACGCTACACATCATGCCATACACCACGACACACGTCAGTTTATACACCGCACCATACGACATGCCACATACCACGCCACTCCTCACTAACCACACAGCGCATCACACCACACACCATCATACCACATATCACATCACAACACACTGCACTATACACACGACATCACAAGCAGCCCCATACACAATACCCCTCTCTATACACACTACAACAGACGATACCCGACACACCGCGTCACACACCGACTGACATATCGTCCCACACACATACATACACCCCACTTCGTGACGCAGTACACACGTCATCAGGAGGTGCACCTAACAGATCTCGATCTAACGCACAATGTCCGTCGTCATCGTCGAACGATCCACCACGAACACCACACGGAGAACGATTTAGTGATACACCACTGCGTACAGCACGCGTACACAGTAGCCCCACGCCAGGACCGCTACAGAACAAATTACTAGACATTCAGTCTACTTTACTCATGCGCTCTGGGGACATAGAATCGAATCCTGGGCCAGGGACAAAATCAGGGTTAGTTGTTATGTAGGTCTATAAGAATGGCACCGATGTTCTACATAGAGTTCCTGCGAACGTGATTGCCACTTCTACCCTCTTTGTTAGATCTTTCTTTTTTGGACAAGATTCGCTCTTGGAATGGTATCAACGCGGCGTATAGCTGAGATTCCACCGCACCGTGATCATACCCCCGTGAAATCAGATGTTGTCTTATAATTTTTCGTTGACCCCCTCTAGTGTAGAGCAGAATGATGAGCTTACCCATCACTCCAGTATTTTGATCACACGACGAATTGTACAGGCAACGGACAAAATAATGTGCTTATAGGTTATACGGTATCGGAGGGTTTGCAGTTTGTTAAAATGATACTCGTATATATATACTGTACAAGGCTGTACCAACGGACCTGCATATTGTGTTGCTATCCGCTATCTCTTTTTCCCAGTTATATTATACACTAGGCATACAAAACCCAGCTGTATATTTTTCATTTATCACGTTGTCAAAATTACTGTTTTATAATAATATCTTCATTTCTCACGCGCATTTTACAAAACAACTTAGGCCTATATTATGATGGCTTGAGAAATTCATATAGACAGTAGGTCTATTACAAAAGGACAGTAATTTTGACAACGTTATAATGGAAAATATACCTGTGTACGGTTTCTTTTACATCTAGCCTACTGTATTTCCCTCATATATATATATAGGCAGCCAATTATATATACAGTCATTAAATGTTATGTTTGCAGGACGCATACTGAACCGATCGGTGGTACATGCTTGTTTTGTTCCAAAGAGAAGTCCGAGAAAAATCGCAGAACAGGCATTCGCACAAAATCCAGATTAATCAACTGTACGGAATCTAGTCTTGTATCCATAACAAAAGCCGCCAAACTTGCTGAAAATGTAGAGATTCAAAACTACATTCAAGTAAATACCCTTAATCGCATTAAATATCATTGCTTATGCTATAAGACATTTATGAACAGGCTCAGGATTTTCAAAACCGAGCGATTTAATCAAAGATTTATACCAACGTGGGAAATTTTCCAGAAGGTAATTACAGATAGACTAATTGAGAAAAGAGAAATCTTAAGATTTAAAACACTGCAAAGGATCTTTAAGAAGACAGCGAAGACAGAACAACACATCAATGCCACCAGTTATTGCAGATGTCACTTGAAAAGTCAAATACAACAACGTTATCCAAATATGATATTCGCTAAATCGAGTCATAGAAACACCGAAATCGTGTACTGTGTAACTGTAAATGACGCCAAGAGTCATTCCGACATGGAAGTGGACAGTAGCGACATATGCACCGACTCTGACACAGACGACGACAGTCCCATGGTTACAGATGGTTCGGGTGATGGTTCACCACAAACAGACGACACACGAATTCTCTATCACGCAGCGATGGTACGTATATGCCTATACACAGCCCTACACTATATTTTTATTATTATACCATGAGTTTGTTTATTTGTATACATACTGCAATTATATAAGTACCTACTATAAAGTGATTTTTAAAGCTCGACAACCGTATTGCTCTATGTGTGGTTCAATGGTATGTCTATTGAGATATTCATTGATACATAAGCACCTTTTGTATACACAGTAAGTGAATATGCACGATTCAACTGTTAATTAAAACAACAATTTGTAATGTTAAGGTATATATATAGTTATTTATTTTTATAGAGTGAATATATGTTCTACACGAGTAAATATTGACTTATAACAGATCCTGAAATCCGCCATGAACGACTGTCCACGCAAAGCTCTCGCTTGGCCCCCTACAGCTGCTGACCTGAACATGAAAACTGCACTCTCCATAATACCAACACAATTAATGTTATTCTTAGCATGGACAGCAGGCGTGTCCGATGACCCTACTGTGGTTATAGAAACACTATCTACTAAGTCAATATGTAAATTAGCCTCACTTTCTCAGGATATTTTGTATCTTGCATGTAATGGTGGGATAAGTCTTCCAAAACACATATCTTTAGGTTTAACCGTCAGGCACATAACTGGTTGTACTCGGCTGATTGATACCCTAAATGGCTACGGACATTGTGTGTCGGAAGGGAAGGTTCTTGAGCATGACACTGGCTTAACTGAGTTGGAGATAGCACGTTCCTCTGAAGACGTTCCAGATGGTGCTACGCAAACATTCACCACTCTCGTATGGGACAATAATGATTTTTCAGAGGAAACGCTATCTGGCAAGAAAACAACACATAACACCAATGGTATACTTATTCAAACAGGTGAAGCCGCACCCAGTCATCACATCAGCATTCCAAAGAGCGGGAAAAGATCGATAACACCCCCAGATATTAATATTGCCATCCCATCTGTACAAGTTCTTAAAAAAACAGGGCCTTTAAAATATGACACGGAGATAGATACAGGCGAAGACAAATGTAGCCCAAATCTAGAATCATCAATTGCTACCGACATTGCGTTGACATTAACGAGATTACAAAATGCTCGTGTAAAAAATGTCGACCCATATGTACCCAGTTGGACAGGTTACAACACGTTACTTTCAAAATGCACAGTTCAAAAATCACGGATTCATTATCTTCCTGTTATAGACGCTTCTCCCACTGAAATGTCTACTATTAATACCATAATTTGTAAATCGGTATCCATTGCCAATGTGTTACAACAAGAAAGCATTGTCGTCGTCTGTGACCAAGCGGTATATCATAAAATTCAGCAGATTCGATGGAACCACGAAGAATACCAACAGCGTCTCGTGGTGCGACTAGGAGTATTTCACACATGTATGGCATTCTTATCTTGTATTGGAAAGCGATTTTCAAAGAGTGGTTTAGAAGATATATTAGTGGATTCCGAGCTGGTTGCACAAGGATCTCTTAATGGTGTTATATCGGGTCATATGTATAATCGAGCTCTTCGATCACATAAACTTTTAGGCGAGGCATTTGACCGTTTACGGTGGCTAGAATTTTATAAAAGCCTCACACCAATAAAGCAGACCGACGTAGATAATGTGGTAAGTCAATTATCCACACTATTTCCAGAAAAGGAACATGTAGATTACATACACAGCGATGACTTTATGGAGATCAAAAAAGAATACCAATCTTATATAAAAGAACAATCGGTTAATAACCCAACCTATCAGTATTGGTCAAGTTACGTAGACATGGTGCGACTATTACTTAGTCTAATAAGAGCAACGCGTACAGGCGACTGGCGGTTGCATCTCTCTGCGATTCGATCAATTATTCCATGGTTTTTTGCCTATGATCATACCAATTACTCCAGATATCTACCCGCGTATTGGCTTGAGATGACGTGTCTCGGAAAAACACATCCCAGAATTGAGAAAGAATTTGAAAATGGAAAGTTTGCTGTTTTTCGTACTGAGAGCCATTCTTTTTCTGGAATAGCTGCTGATCAAACAATCGAACAAACGATGAATAGAGACACGAAAACGAAGGGGGGTATGATAGGATTCAGCAACAATCCTGGGTCTGTCCACAGATGGATTCTTTCTCACCATCACCGGGCTAATATCCAAATAAATTGCGAAAACATGTCCGGGAAACATGAGAAGGCAATGGATACGGTAAAAGATTTGCACAAATCCCGTATATCTGGCGATCAATATGAGATTGAAAGAGTCTGTGAAACCGTCGAATCTATGTTTAATCCGTTTGAGGATAAATCCCCGGATTTGTATAACGTATCATCCGGTGCAGTTGCTGGTAAAGACATGACCAACGACATACTTACAGCACTTTCTGTCGGTCAACAGGATGGAACCAATTTTTTTACGGAAAGATTACAAGGAGATGACAAAGCGTTTCATGACCCGATCAAACAACGTAAATTGTTAACATTTGCTAAAACTCAAACCACAAAATCATCGAAAAATACTAACGTACCTGCTAAAGATGGCCAATGTTTCTTAGCTAAATTGCTAATAATTTCTCAAACTAGAGACATCGATTTAGAGGACATCCTTCAACATAATCTTCAAATAATTCCGCCACAGTTATCAACTCTTTCCGGTGAAATAACAAAAACAAACAAATGTACGTTGATGAAACATCTCGAAGGGCTTGTGGAAACACCTAAAGATGTTACGTTTGACTCCTCTGTCCTAATTATAGATGGGATGGCACTGTTTCACGAGATGCATCCGTCTCATCTATCAAAAATGACATTTGGCCAATTTTCCTACTATGTCTTAAAAAACATTATTCAGAGAGGAGTGATCAACAGAGCTAGTACAGTTCATTTCATTACTGACACCTACCCAAGTATCAGTATAAAGTCTGCAGAGCGAATTAAACGAACCGCAGCTGGTCAACAGCGCATCAAAATAAAGGGCGAAGGACAAAATTTACCGGCGCAATGGAGGAAATACATTGCGAACGAAGACAACAAGACAGAGCTGGTTAAATTTCTTTTTGATATGTGGCAAGGTATCCACCCAATCTTGCTTCAAAACATATGCCTAATATTCGACCACGGAAATGAATGTCATGCGTTTACAGATCAGAGTAACCAGACATCAAACTCGGAGTTTGTTACTGTGGAGAAGCTGCCAGAATTATGCACCTCTCAGGAGGAGGCGGATACCAAAATCATACTACATTGTCAACATTCATCCATAAAAGAGCATAAACCAATTATTATCAATAGTCCAGATACCGATGTATTTATATTGGCCATTGCATTTTGCGGCGAAATGCAAAGCGACATATACATGTTGACCGGGTCTGGGTGCGCTTCGAGAATGATCAACATTACACAGATATTACAGCAAATCGGTCCATCTGTAGCACATTCACTTATCGGTTTGCATTGCTTTACTGGATGTGATAGCGTGAGTTCGTTTTTCGGTAGGAGTAAGGTGAGAGCATATAAAATCATGACTGCCAACGAATCCTTTCTAAATGCATGCTCTATTTTGGGAGATTCGTTCTCTATCAGCGATTCAACAGTCCACCAGTTAGAAGTATTGCTATGCAGACTTTACTGTTCAAACACAACATCTGTCAACATGTTACGATATGAGATGTTCTGCGAAGATCAAAAAGAAGAAAAACTTCTGCCGCCTAACCGAGATTCATTGATTCAACACATCAAGAGATCCAATTACCAAGCTGCGATATATAAACGAGCCTTAACACCAACTGCCATCATAGAAAGCCCAGCCGGTCATGGCTGGGAAATAAAGGAGGGTTCTTTATATATAAAATGGGGTACCTTACCACCAGCACCAGCAACGTTGACAAACATCGTGAAGTGCGGCTGTAAAAAAGGAAAGTGTACCAGCAAACTATGTAAGTGTTTCAGCGGCGAGTTTTCATGTACTGATATGTGCAAGTGCTCAAATTGCGAGAACGCAATCCCGTTGTAAAATCGAGCATACTGCATCAAGAAAACTTGGGTCAATTTGCTTTCTAAAAATCATCTTCTTGGATCTTCGCAGAACATCCATATGAATGGTCCGATGCGTCTTGTATTATCTTTAGTTGGCCGTCAGACACCTCCGTGGTACAAGGTTCAACGCCCATAATCTATGTTATCGTTCGGAGTTGCCACACAATGTCATGTCTCACGTTGTATCCTTCCATAGACTGTACGCATGCCGTAAAAGCCAAATGATATCCGTCAGCCGTGTAATAATGTAGGCGATTTACTGTACATAAATTATAGGTGATAAGGGCTATAATAAAAGTGCAATCGTAATACAGATACGACCGTATATATATATAGTATACAGGGTGACTCAGAATTAAAGGAGCCAGTGGATACAACTACTATATTTTTATTACTATTCAACCAATTTAATTTAAATTTTGTATATGTATTTATGTATCATTTATCAATTAATGTGCAAAATTTCATTAACATATTCTTATAAATAGGATAGAAACATTGGTATACACGATCTGACGTACCAAAAATGGGCGCTCAAAACTTATTACCAAAAACTATAAGTAAACATAACATAATATTATAAGTTAACATAAAATTGTTCAGTATGGCCGATTTTTGTACACGGGTAATACACCCCATTCGAGACGTTGCGAATCATTGATGGCATTGTTTATGAATCCATGTGATATTGATTCCAATTCGGCGGCGTTTTTCAAATTTTCTGTTGAATGGCGGCTATAGATACGTACCTTCTGTATTATGTTCTTTAACGGATCTACTTGACTATCAACACTGTTGGTGTCAAGTAGCTTATATCTATCACTGTTAATATATTCACATTCTATTACCAGTTGATATTCGCTCAATTCAGTCTCCCGTGACATTCACGACAAAATTAAAAACATACATTTTTTTAGCAAGTGTAGGCTATTCATAGATTTTACCATACCACATTCACACAGCTGAGAGGATATAATTTATTCTGTAACTGTGCCTGAGCCATATTTACATTACATTACATTCTATAGTTTTTGGTAATTATTGTTTTAAGCACCCACTTTAGGTATGTCAGGTCGTACTTGATGAAATTTTGCAGATTATTTGGGAGATAATACATAAATACATATATAAAATTTAAATTAAATTGGTAGAATAGTAATAAAAATATATAGTATATAGTCCTATCCACTGGCTCCTTTAATTCTGAGCCACCCTATATACACTATACATGGGGATTAAACAAAAAAAGTATGCCGGAAAGACGACGTCATATCTCCATATAGCCAGTAGATATAGTACAGTGTTTTATAGATAGCTGGAAAGATCAATGAATTCTGCTTCCAAACACATAGAAAACGTTGGTGGGCACCAACAAAGTTACAGTATAATATACCGCATTTACGAAGCCTCCGAAATTGCCCGTCACAAGGTCAGGTAGGCCTATATTATACAAGATTGTGGTCGATATAATACCGTTTACATTATGCGCACATTTTACGACACAATTAATAACGTTATACGTTATTTATATTTCCCGCTATATATAGCCTACCTCCGCGTGCTTCACTATTTTAAATTAAAATTACAGTTGCACTTTACCTTTTCTTTGCCGTTTCCACGTTCTGTAGTAGTACCTATAGCCTACATATTATTAAAAGATATGACAAAATATTATTAAGACAGGTAGTATAGGCCTAATATCGTTACTGAAACTAATAGTAACCTAATAGATACGAGTACCGTACCGTGATTGCATTATAATAAATAACTAGCTATATATAGTTAGTAGCCTACACAGTGTAATACGAGAACATTATGATATAGGCCTACTAACTTAGGCTACTCGAATGTATAAAATTGTTGTTTATTGTAATGTTAGGCCTACAATATATACATAATAGTCAAAATGCATGCATGATATTTATATTTTGCTATTGCTATTGCAAAAAATGCAAGACTGAGCGTATATATATACTTTTTTAGAAAATGTATATTCACTAGTATAACTAGTCAATTTTTTTTGCTGTTAGGCCAATATATGTATCCACGCGAGAATGTGTGAATATTTGTACATAGGTAATGTCAATATAAACCAATATATTATATATATATATAGGCTAGTCATATTATGTGTACAGTAAGCTACATATAAGTTTGAAATCCAAAATGTGTGGTAGGCCTATATATCCATTTCACATTGGTGACGTTGATACAATCTGTACAGTGTACACCCTGTTTCTCGCTTTTCAGTAAGGTAAACTATATATAATATTATATACCTCGTAAAATAAGTAGGCTACAGTTACTGTAGGTCTAATATCTCTTTCGGCCTTTCGAGTACATGTTTATTTGTTTGTGGCTTTAAACAATAATTTTGTACCCATATAGACAAATTTTGTTTACTGCATATTATGTTCAATCATTAATAGTAGGTATAGTTGGAAGCTGTACGATGATACCAACCCTTTTAACGAGTGCGGCGTCCCGTGGACAGCCCGACTGAAGTAGAAGTAAAGTGTTATGTGTGATAGGCTATTATATAAACCGTCTTGTACTCCATTGTTGGGTGACAATGCGGTAGAAAGCAATCATGTCAGTGTTAGAAGGTCCACTGCGATGCAGTAGGGCGTAGGCTATACTCCGCAAATCAAATTCGCCATACTCATCGGTATCCATTTACAGCTGGAGGAACTGAGGCTATGGCTGTACTGCCTTTCCCAAGAACACACAGATAGGTTTGGGAATTGAACCCACAATCCCTCTGATTAGCGCGACCGGGGTTCGAACCCACGACGTTTTTCTTACAATACAGTCACAGCTCCCAACTGAACTATCCACACAATCAGGTATAGGCCCCCTACACTCAGGGTGAACATGGGCAGACAGCTACAACCACCGGACATGGACATAATTTGTCCATATTTCATGACTCGAAGGCAGCAGAATTCCTACGAGAGTTACCGGTACCCAGTCTCCGGTCGCGCTCAATTTAAGTATGCCAAGGTAAGAAGGCGCAAACTCCTTTGCCAAGAGAATTCCTGTAACAGAATAGGATAATTATGTAAAATAACAGACCGAGTTTTGTCGTGACCCAGGGTCGAACCCGGTACATCGATATCTCAAGGCAGACCATTTATAAATAAAAATAAATGTGTGCATTTATATAGCGCACTTTCAGAATCTGTCCATGTTGCCATGCAGTAATCTCGCAAATGACGGATGAAAAGCCTGGGAAAAAATCCCTGGGTTTTGCAGGATTCGAACCAGCGACTTCTCGTTCGAAAACCACTGACCACTACACCACGAGGCTCACTCCATCTAAGGAGAATATGACTGTTTCGGCGCACGCCTGTTGTATTCATGTGAACTACAGTAGATCCTGGGCTGGCACGGAAGTTGATTTTGTTTTCCCGCGCTTTTTCTGGGTTTTCATGATGTCCCGAATGGAATCCCAAACATGACCGAGTTCATATGGCATCTCTGAGACACACGAGAGGCCTAGATGATACATTAGTGATGCCTTAGTAATGCCTTCCTTATCCCAACAGTGACAGATCCCCAAATACAACACATCAGCCCAGCTATCGCCGACCCAAACACACACGTCAAGATCAAAGGACTCAAACCTCGTACAAAATACAAGTTTTATATCTGGGCACGAACTGGGGCAGGCAGGGGCGATCCGGCACATGTCTACGTTGTCACTAAAAATACAGGTAGGCCTATGAAATATATAAACTGAGGTATCAAGGCTCAGAGTAGCAGAGCACAGTTCGGATACAAGTATCCAGCCGCAATAATTTTTCAAATATTGGGGAACATGCGTGTGTTTATCTGTACATATATGTTTTGTACGTAATGTATGTGTCTATATTTGGAGGGTCTCCCATCTTTCAATGAGGACTCGCAAGTTTAGGAAATCTTGCTTTTTTCAAGTCATATCACATTAATGTTATACAATAGGATTTCCTTGCTTTTCTCCAAATATATGACAGTGTGATTTATTGCAATGAAAATGTATTTGCGGCAAAATTGGGTTGGTCGAGACTCGAACCCGTAAGAGAATGTGGCATTTAGAAGCAGGCCTACCCAGTACCCATGCTTTCTAATCCAGTGTAACTTACAATTAAAATTAGTAGTATAAAGTTAAAT